>OZ005742.1:0-235000 GCA_963930735.1 Dioctria linearis | reverse complement strand
TGTGATTGGCAGTAAATCGGCATAACTATTATTATTACTGCTCGTCAAATATAAATGGCTTAAGATCTAAAATGATGGCAAATGATAGCACTCAAAATTTGATTTTATGACTAAATTGCTTCACTTACTCCACTGACTTTCTGACTTGAATCTGACTGACTTTAACTCTCGATTGTTAGTGAGCAAATGATGATAACTAAAATCGAAAAACGCAGAAACTAGTTTACCTATACTAGTTTATATGATTTTTCCTAAAATGCATGTTTAACTATCTACAAATACAATATTCTGGGATGTATTAATAATTAATGTGAATTTGACATGAGTGAATGTATCGTCAATCCTGCAAAAGCCGTGTAATGCATCTTGTTCTTTAGATCTAATAAAACAAACAAAAAAAGGACTAACATGTGGTAATATAATAAACACTATAACTGTCGCCTAATTTTACAAAAATTGAATTTCTAAAAACTTTTGCCTACGTTATACTTAGGCTCGGAAAATGATGCCGTATTGATATACATGTAAACATTGTTTGTTGTCAACTTACAAATTAACTTCCAAACCTAATATTGATTAATAGATAAAGTTTGAAAAAACGCGCAAATAATTAGTAATTTTTTAAAGATGCCTAGAAATATATTATATTAGATTCTTTAAGAATGCAGCGGGATTGCTGACAACTAATGCAATCAAAATTATTTAAAAAAATTCGCGATACCGTTTTCAGCTGGCTTCAGTTTCCAGTTTTAAAGATGTCAGTTGGCGTATGTATGTTATTGCGTAAAAATAGAGACAAATAAAATATGTTTTTTGCATTTTATATCCTTGTTCCCATGAAGAGCCTAACGAAAAACATGTTGAGAAAGGAGAGCAGTAAATACAATATACATAAATACATGTGTACATCTATGTGGACGCAATGTCAATCCAAATTAATATCGTAAGAATCGTAACGCAATACCCTGGAGCAATAAAGAAAGCATAAAGTTATATATTGTGAAAATTCAAAGATTGTATAATAATGTAATGTCCTTCTGCTCCGGTGACCTTTCAATGGCTAGCAAATTAAGCAACATAATTTTTCAATTTATGGATTCAATTCCTAGTACCTACTTAATATATGAGGACAGCAATAAAAGGATGAAATCATTTGTAATAAATACAATTTTTTTTTCATAAAACAATATTTTTGAAGGTGGGAAAATTAATTTCTATTCTTGTGAGTCTGTTCTACCAATTTTAAGGTCATTATTTTTATACACCACTGACATGTATAATATGGACTGACTACGAATACACTGCACTCACTTATAGGTCTAAGCCCCAAGTACAATTTGAGAGAGAATTGTAAACAATAAATAAAATGTCGAAATAAATGTTTTCAATTAATTATTTAAGGTTATTACTGATAAAAATGCAACAACAATTCGAAAGGTTTGATTAAAATCAATTTTTGAGCTGCGCACTCACTTTTCAACTTCCCGCCAATGATTTTTTCAATGTTGGCACCGGCGTAAGTGCTCTTTATGACACAAGCAATTGTGCCACGTAAAATAGAAACATAAGCAGTCCATATTATAGATGTTGTGTTGTGTTATACACTGACAAAATAGGTCCATTCGTGTGCTTTACTACAAGTGTAATTCGGAACTGTCTACATCAGCGCCAAAAATCAGCTGTTTTCCACACAGTTTTTATTAAAATGGTTTTGCAATATATATATATATATTTTTTGTTATTAAAAATAAAATAAAATAATTTTTTCTCAGACTAATATTTATGCTGACTGTAAAAAAATAAAAAACAAATTTTAATTTGACGTTAAAAAAACACTTTGGAAAAACTTTTAAAAAGCTTTAAACACAGACCCACACTACTGTATGCATTTTAGAGAAAACACACATCAAGACTTTTTGCAATGTAAAATACATAAAAAATACTTTTTGTGTCAGGGCTATAGTTTAGTCAGACGCCAGAGAGCTTAGAGCATATTGATGGTTTTATAAAAAATAAAAAGTTTTTGTTATTCCATTTGTAAAACATAGTATAAAAGTAATAATAATATTGTTGTTGTTAAAAATAGAAAAAAATATATATAAAAAACAAAACAAGAAAAAAAGGAAATAATAAATATATAAATATGGATTCTATGATTTCAACATAAGAAGATTTTTCTCTAAAACTGAAATTTTTATCTTAAATAAACATAGATTTTGAAGAGGATCTTTTGCAAAAGGAATTTTAGTCAATTAAGACATTTCGAAAGGAACTACTAACAGTTCACTGTCCTCGCAAACAAATGAAGTGGTGGTAAAAAGTGTAGATATAAATATTTTAGTTCGGACAGCCGTCCACCGAGTCAACTAATGACACTGTATACATTTTTTATTGTTTGAAGACACTTGATCAAATTTATGAAAACTCAATTTGATACTTTGAGCACACTTACTTGGTTGTTTTACCAGAAATCAATTTAATTATTTAAATTACTGAACACACTTGTTATACCCTAGATGAAATCTATAGGGTATAGGTACGAAGTTTTTCATTCCGTTTGTAACGCACAGAAATAATGATGGTAGAGCAAAATGGATTGGACACCAATGCATAATATTAAAAGTTATTTTAATTTTTGCATGTCCGACCGTCCGTCCGTCTGTCTGGATATATATAGTAGATTTAGTTATATGTGAATCATTTTCAGGGTTTCGTTGCTGTCCTGATGAGATCGCCCTGTTACTGCTGATCGAAACACATCACACACAGTACCTACTCTCAAAAAATGTCTTAATGGAATTTTTTGATCTTCGGCTTTAGGTCAGAAACTGACAGTACCTCGGCACTTGTCTTTCAATTTACTCTGCTCATATGCAGTAGGTTGAGTAGGTCTCGAAAGAGTCAAAAGCTTATTCCCGCCTTGTACTTAAAGTAAATTTAAGTTCGCAAATGGGCGGAATCGGACAACTTCTTCAATTTGGTTTTTCGCTATATATTTCGGTACTGCCTGAGAATGTGTCGACGTAGAGAGCTGAAATTTGGTACGTGGTGTTTTTAGAGCAATAGTAAATAAAATTTAGAAAATAGGATAAATCGGGCAACCCCTTCTTGATGTTGCCGTATAAATATTTAGGATTTTTACATATACTATGAAAACGATCAGCCCTAGAGAGTTTTAATGTAGGTACTGAAAAAACCTTCATAATGTGAAATCCTATGAAACTGGTTATAACCATTTTTACTGTCCGACGATTTAAGGGGTAACGCCACTGTAAATTTTTTGAAAAATCGATTTTGTTTTTATTGGCTTAAAAAATAGTTTAAACCCTCTAGAATAAGAACAAAAAGGTCCCGTGCCAGAAAAAAAAATCTTTTGAAAATGGAGGTCGCCACCAAGCGCGTCAAACTTGCTCCGAAACGACTACCTGATGCCTGAAACACAATTGGAGCTTTTCAGCCAGCTTTATCGCCAGCTTTCTTCTAAAATTGACTGAAAAAGCCGAATTGAACACAACTGACCTTTTTGACATTTGCAACTTTAACTTGTTTATCGGAAAACTTTTATTTTTACCTTCAGTTTTTTTAGACGCGTTTTCTCGAAACACGGTTTTTCAAAATGTCACGCAGCATAACTCGAACAATTTTCATATTTTCGACTTGAAATTTTGTCCAGATGTGAACATTAACATTATCTAGAGAATGCCGTATGGGATTTTCAATAACTTTATTTGTTGATTTTATATTAACAAAAAACCTGCCGTTTTTTTCGTCAAAAATCAAATTTCTTTTTCAAACGCGCGTCAAATCTACAAAAATTAATATTTTTAAAAATCCCTACGGTATTCTCTAGCTATAAGCCACTGGATTAATGGTTTTTTTTTTGTTTTGGTCTAGATTCAAATGTGCACCAGTGGTGGTGCGTGCCGCGGAGTCCTGCAAGCAAAACATGTCCCGGGAAGATGGCTGTGGAGCGGCCATTTTGTTTTTTTTTCGCTGTCAAAAACCTTTAATTTCGCGAGAAAAAAATGCGTGAAAAAAACCCTTTTTTTTTAGCCGTTACAGTGGCGTTACCCCTTAAGTGTACACTACACCACATTTTGACAAGCAAACGAATAGCTTCGTGCAATTCAATCTAGTGTACACCTTACAAACGAATGATTTGGTGTAGTTGAGTGTATAGTTCTGGACTACACCAAGCTTGTAAACGAATGGACCTAAAAGTAAAGGTGTGGAAATAAAGAACTGCCCTATCTATATACTTGCATATGTATAAGATAAACGGCTATATTACCTGTCATGTGTCTTATTCTTATAAGAAGCTAGGGGTTTCTCATGTATCAACTTATAAGCACTAGTAAATAGAATTTGGAAGTGAAAGGGACTAAGGAATATGTAAACCTATCAACTTGTAATCCTTGTACATAGAAACATAATCCTTCCGGCATATTTACCATTTACTGAAGTGCCTTCACCAAAATTGATCCATTCTAATCCATTTCCTTTAATTTATTCCCAACTTCAGTTGCGGAATAGCTTGAAAATTTTCACTTAAAATATTCCGCCCCCATGTTAATAATTATTCTAAAGAATGGAAATGTTGCTGGCTATTCCAGATTTATAGTGTCAAATGCAAATCGCTGGCTTAGTTATCATTTCGATTAACTGTGCAGCAATTCTACTGTTCCTAAGCACTCATATTCCAGGCTTTTTCCTTTGTTTTAACTTTCACATGGATTTTTCCAGCGATGGTCGATTTGCTTTATTTCGCAATTTTAACGTTTGCCCAAGCGAAAAGTTCCACACAAAAACAAAGGACTTTTCACGACCTCGCTTTTTGCTGTTTAAGTGCTTATCCACTCTAATCTGGGCTGGGCATAACAGAAACAGCGGAGCCTGCATGCCACCCCATTTTCAGTGGCGGCTTCACCTACCAATAAATTTCCACATTTTACTTTTTGTGGGCTGATTTCTTTGCCAGGCCAGAGGAGTTGATGGTTGTCACAAGTTCTCGTATAACCACTTGTGTCATAATCCCTTAAATTTATATATGTATGTATTTGGCTGTGTATGTATTTGGCTATGTATGAATTTGGCTGGCGAAAGTATTCGGACGACAATAAAGCAACTTTAATGTTACAAAGAGCACATTTTGTTCGCTTTTCCGCAAATTCAACAAGTATAGTTGATTACTGCCAACTCCTGTTACACAGCTTGGTAATTTCCCGGATCACCTTCTTAATTATCTTGACAGGTACGTTCTTAAATATTTACTTGCTTGCCAAATTAAATTCTCCATCCTATAATTTAATTATATCGTCGAAAGAATACTGAGCAACTTTGTCCTGTTTAATTTCATTCCCCCACGATAACTTAATCAATTGTAGGGCTTGTAATTAATAATTAACCACTTTCTGGAAGTATATAACCCCCAGCACTCGACCAGCTTGTAAGTGCCAATTCTATAAAACGAAACTGGTCGCAGTAGATAACCAATTGCGCATGACCGTTTCTTCATTATTCGCAATGGTTACCCATTCTAGCGCCTCTTTCAGCGCCAAAGGGATATGCTTGCATTTTACAAGACTAAATCTGGATATGGTTAGTCGTGTATTGTCTTTTAATTATTATTGAGCAGCTTAGTTACGGTGTGAATGACGTTATTGAGGCCTAGATTCGAAAAAATCGGAATGTTTTGAATTGCCAATAAATGAATTTATATTCACGCCGTATTCATCAATCGTGGAGAAAATCCGTAAGTAGAATGAATAAGAGAACATACACAAATATTCATTAGCAAATACTTAATTGTCCTCGTTTAATCTCTCGTCTATTAATCGTGGTTTATGGCGAAGAGCAATGGTCCGAAATTGTGGAACTGTTTTTTGCAATAATTTCAGACATAGGTCACTCTAAGCGTACGTGCACAACGAGACGAGGCGAGGCGAGATAAAACGAGGCGAGATGAAAAGAGGCGAGGCTAGGCAGTTGAGCGAGGCGAGGTGTAGTGTCCACTACATGGCGTTCAGTGGCTTGGTAAATCACTAAGGATACTAACTAAAGAAAGAACTACACGACTACACCAGTACCTACTGAAAAATTTGAATTTATAGAGTGATTTGAAATATTTAAACGTCAATTACAATTTTTGAAGAGACTAAAAAACGGATACAAGAATTTTGAAAAGGATCTAAAAGATAGACAAAAAATTTAAAAGTCCCAATTTTGACAATTGTGTAAGTGGCAGTTCCAAGAAGTTCCAAATTTCCAAAATAATCTAATAAAAATAGTTACCTAAACGAACGAATTTTCAAGAAAAAATTTTGCAATTTAGCACCAAGACCGAAATCGAATTTAAAATGACAAATCGAACGAACGAAAAATTTACCCGATACCGTTATAGAGTCCCGCAGGAGCATCCCTCCACCTTAGCATCACTAACAGGGAAGCCCCGTGGACTAGTGTTGCAAATGCTGTGGCCTGCTATCACCAGCAAAAGACAAGAGCTCCGTCCTGCACCAAAGATTGTGGTTCCATGTGCAGTTGAATGTGTCTGCGTCCGTTACCAGATATTCAAGACGTAAACGTCTTTTCAGTCTGTCAACGAAGTGGCGCTTGAATGTTTGTGCGTGGTGTTGTGGGTCAATGTTCTGATTCCCATCTTCGATTCTCATGTAGTACAAGTGAATTGTATATTTGGCCAGTGTCAACACAAAGCTAATCAAACAATTCACTCGACTACAGACCTTTGGTCCCCATAGAAACGATTTCCTTGCAATGCCGAAATTTGTGTGGATCAACTGGCACATATCGCGCACGACTTCTATTAGATTTTGTAAAGCTGGACAAGTGAAGAACCTGTGAAACAGGGCACCTTCACCAGTACAAGCTATGTGACAACTCATTAGGATGCATTAGACTGTGATGCAGCAATTTGAATTCTACAACAGCATCTTTGTAACTGGAAGGATAACTGTAGACTACTCTGCAAGTTATCCCTCCCATCACGCCCATATTCACCCCGAGGTGTGTTCACCATCTTTTGTATCCTGTATACTCCGGAGGTCTTATTGACATAAGCACGTCACGGAGCACACGTGCTTTAAGTGTGCTGAAAGGTGTGTGAGCGGGCCTGTCCAGAACGAAAGCATCTTCCAACTTAGTGCCAGAGTCGCTGGTCCCAACTTGGCGAAATTTCTCCCGCGCAGAAGCAGCCAGGTCGTGTAGTTCTGGAGTGTTAGTGTTTATTCGACAGTTTCCAGATATATCAATAATATCTCCGAGAACTGTCAGTGTATGCGTGTCAGCTTCAAAACCCCGAGCATTACTGAATACTGAATCTATTAATTCAGATTCTGCCGGATTCAGATTCGGATTCTGCCCCAGGTGAGGGGTGAATCGGTGAGATTAGATGCTGTAGCCAGTCACGAGGATAGGGTGGTCGAACAGGGAGCAGGTAGTGATAATCCCCTATTCCGATTCATCCAGTTTCGCGCACAGTTAAGAGAGTCGTTATTACATTCAAATAAATAAGAAGCTCAAACGATGATGTTACGACGTCTATTGAAGAGGAGAGTCGGCCAAGCGATGCTCCTGAATCAGCTCCTCCACCTTCCTATAGAGACGCTCACAGCGAGCTACATCCTTTTACTTCCTCTTCTTCTTGGCCTCCTGTTGTAGTATTTGAAACTGAGGAAGTAACAACTCTGGCCTCTCCAGCTCCCCTACAAGAATACTCCAGATTTTATCTGAATTCTTCTTGTACTGGAGCGGGCCAAGAATGCTGCAAATTTTCTCCCTAGGAAAGGTTTTCCGCGAAAACACGACCTTCGGTGGTTTCTCTTTTAACGGGAATGGGACAAGATGACTACCATCAACCTCGATGCCGTCAAGCATCAGAAGCTTGGTGTACACCTCGACAATTCCTTCAGCTATAATCCCCATCGAGAATAGCTGCTCACAGGAGATGACGCGGAAAATTGCCTTCAGGTATGCAGTCTGAAGACATCCTCTGATGTGCTCAAGCTGCACCCCTTAGCTTTCATCCTGCCACCTCCCATCGAAGAAGGCCTGGAGACCCGCACTGGTCTTAGGCCGAGGCTTACCTGCGTCCAATGGGGCTGGACGAGGAGTTATGCCTCTGCTGTGAATTTTAATTGATGTTTGAAACTGTCACTTACCGGGGCTTAAGAGATCCCGAAAACTTGGATCGTAGTATTGCTACTGGTCCTGCTGTTAGCACTTGCTTTTTAGTCTGGGTGGTTGACTTCGCCGAAGATAGTGGCGGCCTCATTATGACCCCCTGGGCTTTGGCGCTGAAGCCAAAGCCGTTTTAACGACTTCCTTCAACGTAGGGCGATCGTATAGGCTTGAAGCCATCGTCAGTGCATTTGCTACAGCTGCAGCTACTGATGCTGCAGCAATAGCCGTGGGTGTTTGAGTTGTTGTCCCAGACTCTTGACGGATGCTGCAGCAATAGCCGTGGGTGTTTGAGTTGTTGTCCCAGACTCTTGACGGATAGCCTTGCCTGTCCTGGAAATATTCTTTTCCATGGGAGCTGACTTCGAGTTTCGACCTTTGGCCTGTTCAATTGGGCCCTTCTTTGGAATAGCCTGCTTCCAGCGCCAGAGCCTGCTTGCAGCGCGCAGGAAACTGTCATGGGACTCACGCTAGGTGCCTGAGATGAAGAAGCTGCGATTGATGCAAAATGGATCAAAATTTATCTCAGATGATTCCTGACCGAATACACCCAAGCTGCGAATATGTATTCCTCAATAAGGTTTTAGGGGGAAGATTGGTATTTAATTTATCTCTGAAATAGGGACTCTTTGCGGATTGAATTAAAGTTCTAACTCTGTTGCGGACCTTTTTGTACCTGGAAAGCATCACAGGACAACGCGTCTGTCTGTATCGGCCAACAATAAAATCTCTCTCAGTCATAATATGACGAATCTCACTAGCTAACCATTGACGTTTAGAGGGCTTAAGACGAAAACTTCGAATTGGAACGTAATTGTTGTAAAGACAAGTCAGTATTTGTAGGAGAGAGTCGACTTTTAGATTAATAAAATTGGATATGTAAATAGCAACCCAAGTCAATACGCGGTACTCAGCATATCCCACCATCTTTTTGAATGTTCCCGAAGGACAAGTACATAATCCAGAGAGCAGACACCTCAATTTTTTTAGCTTTCTACAGTTTCGTACAATACTGCATTTATTTCATCGATCATCAACAATACTGTAGTTCTCTACCAAATCTAATAATTAAACGTGTTCTAATTTCAAGTTTTTTATAATAAGATTTAAAGTAAAACAAATGTAAAATTCATGTTTCCCAATACTATCATCGTTTTTTACAATTAGATTTTTTTTTTATTTTTTTTTTTACTCTAAATACTGCTCAACTCAGTATAATCCTCTTCGCCTGACCAATTCCAATCCATTTTGTAGCTCCATCAAGATTATTTCACGCGTTACAAACATGAGCAAAAGCTGACTATTGGTAGGTATATACGTACTATATTTACCCTCGCATTTCAACTAAGATAAAAAAAAACTCGACTCTTTCCCAAATACTCTCCTGCTCCGGAAATCACATATTTGGATATATGAATGACTCGTTTTAGATATTAGATAAGTTCCCTACAAGAGCTTCGTAGCTTAATAATCTTCTAATTTCCTGGTAGATGCAAGGAAAGGACGTCGTGCACGATAATCGGTAGCACAGGATTTTATGTAAAATTGCTTACCACGCAGTTAGCTAACTATGGAGGAACAATTTGTTTTGTGTAGCACGCAAACGAAAACAAGATTGTAATCATAACTGGATCATATTACTGCGATAAAAGCTATCAAAAAGAAACATTTTCGGAAATATAACCCTCGAGTTCACGAAATTCAAGTAAAAATCGGTAAACAGGTCATAGATGATTTAGGTTTTTTTATTTTATGTTTTACTATAGAAAGATAACTGAAATTGACTTGCCTGTATCCACATTAATGCATGTACTTTGTACGTATTCCAAATGATTTTTTTCGTTTTTAGATTTAAGCTTTAACAGTCCTAAAACGAATAAGGCGTAAATGAATTCTCCTGCGACCTCCCTTTAAAACTTGCGCTGTTTACATTTTTCGAGGCATGTATGTAGAAATTGCGATTAAATTTTTTGCGTTGCATCAATATTGTAAGGCAACGAATTCTCGGATTCGTGTTTTGAAAATAAGGACCTATGGCAAATCAGTCTCGAGGACTTAAGCCGATATTGATTTTCTTTACTCCAAATTTCATTGACGCTTGGCATCACATTAGCTAATTCTAGGAACAAAGTTTATGGACTGATATAAAGTTAGTGAAAGTTTCATTGATGTGTACGAAAAATAGCTTTGAATAAAAACAAAATTGTTGATTTTTCTAAAAACCAAAATCTTTAAAATATCTGCAATATGTGAGTCCTTCTCCATCAATACGAAATCTACCAAACGCTAACTGCTATTTTTTTTTTCAGAAATATCAAATCATACCTACTTACTGAACTATGAATTCTTCATACATTTTATATAAAAATAAAGTTTACTAGCTGCTAATCGTCTCACAGAATAGGAACTTTAACTTTCTCTAAATTCTATATTTTCTGACATTCATAACCAAGAAGTTAGAGTTAGTGGCTGTCGAAGGATTAGTACATTTGATTGACATACCTTCTATACTTATTGTCAGTTGTTTGACTTGTTTATTTTATCAAGCACCCTGTCACGTTAGAATTTTTCAACACGTTTTGCTATTATTGAAATGTATCTGATTGCACGAAGCGGTTTATTCAAACACGCAGTGAAAATTAAAAATAATTAAGAATGTTTCATTACGGCATGGCGCGGCGTGCATGTCCGAAATGCGTGTTTAGACACGTAATTTTATTTTTTTATTTTTTATAGAAAACATTGAACATATCTACTTCAAATCAATTTTTATCGAAATAATAATTTTTTTTCTTATATCAGAAATGATAAATCTTCATGCGGATTATATATCTACACTCCTATAAAAATATCAAAACAAGAAAACGCAACTTATTTAAGTAGTAAATCCATTTTTCGTTCCCACAACTTAAGCTTATTCGGCAAAAGGAAAAGCAACTTAACTAGATCTTCTAAGTAAGAACTTTTTATGCAAGATTTAAAGATAAGAATTCACATTTTGTTCAGTTCTATATAAACCTCGAAAGTGTGCGGAATAAATAAAAATTGAAAGTTTCAGAAGAAATCTCATTCTGATTACAGTTTTGTAATCGATTTGTTTATTATTATAAGAAAAATAACAAAAGATCCATTTAAGAGATTTACTTAAGAACTTTTTAAGAATAAATGGTGGGTCGCTGTGACGCGCGATCTTATACGAGCATTGTAATCTAATAAATATTTTGTGAAAAAACTCGTTTCTGATTTTAAACGAAGTTAAGCACAAAGTGTTATTTAAGCTTATTATAAAGAAACAAATCCACATATAAAAATATTTTTGTCATTTTGAACATGTTTAGTGCCAAATATACATCAACGCACTCACAGTTTAACAACAGTCCTTATTCCTTTAATTTAATTGTGTTAACTCTGTTGAACTAAAGTCATGAATCCGTGCGGAATAGCAAAGTGGAAAACGTTAAAAAGAAGTGGTACATTCTCCAGAGCAGTTAAAAAAAATTTTTATAATTATTATTATGATCTAAAAAAGTAGACGAAGGTCAATCAAATCACATGCGTTATACAATTGCAGCTACGTTAAGAAGTGATAAAAATAATTGCTTTGAGGAAAATGAAGATGATCATATTGAAGGCTCTACCATAATAGCAATAAAATTGCTCCAATTAATAATTGCAACATATAAGTGCTGTAAACACAAATTTGGAAGATAATTACATAATAGCGGCCATTAATCTGCAGATTTTGAAAGTTTTTATCATGAGGATACAGAAAATAGCAACAACTGAAGCATTTAACAAAGTGATTAGAAGAAGAAATTTTACAACAATAGTTTTAAAAAAGTGGACAACCGAATTTAACATAAGACAAAGCTAATTAAAAAAAATAATTAAAATCTTAAATGCTGTTGGAAACATCAATTGACGGCACGTGTATGTGTATGTGTGTATATGTGTGTGTATGTGGGTGGGTGTGTATATGTGGTGTAAGGGTGTGTGTGTCGCAGGCATGGGTGCGGCCTCCCCCTCCACCACCCATCTCCCACTCCTAGTATTTGGTTATATAGGGTGGTATTACAGTATCGGCGTAAACGCTTTTAGCATTTGATGAAGTGACGAAAAATGTCAGACACATAATGTAAAAAGTGGCTAAATGAAAACCGTTACATTATTTGCCTACTCTCCATGAAGTGTCTAGACTTTTCGTGAAATGCTGAGTTACGTCAAATGTCTACGACATATACGTGTCACTGGTTTTACATAAGAGTTAGGACTCTGATGATGTAGTGATGGAGTCTGTTTTGTGACTTGGGAAGTCTTTCTCAAGGGTTTTGGATCACTCAAATTCTAAGAAAAGCCTGTATATATACATCACATTCATACAATTATATTCATTAAAATAAAATTTTATTTGTTTAAGTTTTGGAATAAAAATATTTTGCATCATTTTTGAAGTTGAATAATATAAATAAAAAAAATATAAAAAAACAATATATTTTTTCAAATAACTCAATTAATTCAATATTATTTACTTTAATTGTGGGGGGAGGTCATGACCCCACGCCCCTTGTATCCGCCACTGCTCTTGATGGAACTCTAGTAATAACATTAGGTAAGACCTATGTAAGAGTAAATTCTTAAAAAAATTCAATTAAATTAATAGAAAAGTATTTCTTGCTCCAACAGCCTTCAAGGAGAATTTTTTAAGAACGGGCTATTTTAATTGGGAGAAAGCTTAATTGAAAAGAGAAAGAAAGAAAAATCTATCCGGTATAATTTATTTTTTTATATATCAGCAATTCTGCAATTTTAAAAAGTTTTATGTAATATTAACACATTATACGCTACCGACAACTTTTGAACATATTTTAACGTCTTTCTAAAAACTAAAGAAAAAATATTGTTGTATATATCGTTCGTGTTTTTAACCGTATAATTTTTTTGGAGGTATCATACCACATTTTATTGATGTAATTTCTGTTGATTTCATACGACAGATGCGTATCCAAAATTTATCTTTTATGACACCTTATTATCAAAATTGTGTTATTAATTGAATTAAAGAAACCCCTTTAATTTCTTTCGTAGTAAAATTTCCATTGTCAATCGATAAAAGAGTTTACTGATTTTGTTAAAATGAACATAACGAGAAACTTTAAAGCTTTAACTTTTTTAAAGTTTGCTTAAAGGCCATTACAAGTGAAAATATGTAAATATGTACAGTACACATAAATTGAGAATAGTATTGCGTACGTTACAAAACACACACTATCTTAATTGAAATTCAATGTATAATGCTCTCGATTAATATTCTAAAAGGCCTAGAGGATTATACGGCAAGAGGATTATAAGAATGTAATCGGATAACAATCTCGCATACGTTAGCCCAAGAAGTTTTTAGGGATGTGTAACACTCTTATCTAAAGTTTTTATGTGAGTCTGAGCTCGATTAAAACACTTCCATAAAACTATTAAAGGCTTTAGTATTTGTATCTACTTTTAGCACACTATAATCGAGTTCAAGACCTATTCAAGAAATCTTTCAAAGCATTAACAGGTTAATATTTCATACGCCACTTTCTGGCTAGTAAAACGCTCTTCAAGAATTTTTAAAGAATAATTTCTCGAAGTTTGTCTTATCTAAAGCCTATTTCTGTTATCATTACACTCTCAGAGGGCTTTATAAGAGACAAATGGTTTGTTGTGTGGTTGATCATCCGAGCAAGATAAGACAATAACCTAGTACAGTTTTGAAATATATATTACCAATGACGTATTTTCAAACCATAATCAAAGTTACTTATAAAGTTATATTCAGTGATACCCAATTTGCTTTTTTTATTTTAAATACTACTACAATTGGCCAAGAATTACAAAAAAAAACATCCGTTATCTTTTTTCATTTCATAGTATCCTAAGATTTTGCTGACAACATTACCAATATTTTGTGAGGGTGATATTAATTTTGAGAATTTTAAAATTTAACATTTATAAAATAGGTCATCAGGTATCAATATTAAATTTTCAAGAAAAATATTTAGACTTCTCCTGTTTGAATTTTAGGATGCCTAAGATGCAAATGTTGAATAGGGAAGAAATGATTCGTATAGACTCAATTAAGGATACTGCTATGTCTTGTGACAACGTCACGAAATTTGACTCTGGGTAGCTTCAGTGGAGTAAGGATCTATATTAGTGAAATTCTTGTCTATGTTTTCTAAATCTAATTTGAGTGTGTGACAGGAGAGACTTCCGTTGTACACGTACTACTAACTAGTCCTCCGTTCTTCACGTACTGGCTCACAGGCAGAATTTGGAGGTGGAGGAGGATTTTCTGGGTCTCGCGGACAAGCCAGTTCAACTTGCTAGAAATGTTGTCCAGGAAATTTGGGTAGGCGGATAAAGGTGTCTAGTGAATCTATATTGCCCTACTTATAATATCGATTCAAAAAGCTTTTGTGAATTATACGAAGGAAAATTTCCTATAGAAAACTTCACACATAGTTCTATTAATGTCTAGCCATGTACAGGTTCGTCTAATAGACAAATTTACCGACGGATTAGTCGTTCCGAAGCTGTAGTGTAAGATTATATAAAATTAGACAATAACTATGGCCAAAAAGGTAAAATAAGGTTGAAGTTTACCAGTTTCCTCAACACTCCCGACATTGAACTTATATGTAGCTCTTAAGTTATCTCTCTTAAAATCTGACTTATACATTATTTCTTGATATTCCTGCAGACTCCATAAATATTGTTGATGACAAAGATCAGAATATTTATGACCTACTCATTTCAACTTCTAATTTTATCCATAGAAAGATGGTACCTCTTGACGAATTACTACTAGGTAATTGGTGATTTTAATTTACCCAATATACAATACTCAATGAAGATGATGATGACTATCTTCCTCTTAATAACTTGACAACAAGGGAATAATGTATATATACTAGATCATATTACTGGGCTTCCAAATGACTTCACAACTGCTCTTGATGGGATAACTCCAGCATTTTTTAAGTCATGCCTTGCCCCGGCAGCTCCGCTGAAATTATTTTCGAAAAATCGCTCGTTAGTGATTTTCCCACAGCTATGGAAAAATTCTTTTATCATACCTATCCACAAAAAAGGTAGTAAAAATTAAATTTATAACAATAGGCAAATTATTCGAATCTATCATTCACTGTTAACTATGAACTTCCTGTAAGAAGTTGCTCTCCTCAAACCAGCATGGGTTTATTTTGGGCAGTTCTACAACCACTAACGACAAAATCTTATTGAATTCCTCCAAATCCTATCAAACTATTCATAGTAATGTACTTCGGGTCACACTACCTCCCATTTTTAAGAAAAAGATAAATTTCGCTTTGGCCCAGATACTAAAAGGAGATGTAAAATTCCTCTCAAATAAAATTCTCATTTTTACCGAAAATATTAGAGAATCCAGCACGAATTTCTCCCACTTAATCTCTTCTCAGCAAAACGAATGTAAACAGAAGCACGTGCTGCTCAATTAGCATAGAAATTACACTAACAAACATTGGCCATTTCTATCAATTTTTCAGCAAAAACCGGTTTACACAAAAGCGCGGGAACATTTTATGAGAGTAAAACGTGAAAACTCCGCCCCTTCTCATTTTCATGAAATATTGATAATATTATAAAAGGACACATGTTGTTGCTGTAATCCTATGATATTTGAACAGCACGTGTTTCTGTTTACATTCGTTTTGCTATGAAGAGATTAAGTGGGAGAACTCATGCTGGATTCTCTGATGTTTTCGGGAAAAATGAGAATTTCATTTGAGAGGAATTTTACATCTCCTTTCAGCATCTGGGCCAAAGCAAAATTTATCTTTTTCTTAAAACTGAGAGGTAGTGTGCCCCGAAGTACATTATTATGAATAGGTTGAAAGGATTTTGAGGTATTTAATAAGATTTTGTCGTTCGGGTAATCCTACATTCTCTCGATTTTTGTTTTTAACTCGTTGTCTCAGTTGCACTACAATAGTGCATAGACAAGTTCTTTTCCTCCATTCATGCAAAAGACGAAAGTATATGAAATTACTTGTTTCATTCTAAAAAACACCAGAAATTGGCCCATTTTGCTCTACAGCTTCTTAACTTATTATTAGGTAAACTTTGACGTCGGTCGTGCTGATCTCCAGGCCACCTGTTACAAACCGCTTTCCTCAGCACTCACGCATTCTCTCATATGTGTATTCGTCCTTATAAGTCTACAGGTTCTATTCTTTTCAATGTAGGGATGAATCCAAAAGTTTTTTGCTTACGTCTCCTGTATTGATAACAATGATAGAGGACGAAATTCTCATCACTTGATTCAATCGACATTATATTAATTATATATACTTCAAAAACTTGGCTTGCTACTGAAGCAAAGTGATCGGAGTTCCATCATGCGAATTATCACACGTTGCGACTTCGATTACCAACCAGTCCGTCACAACTGAGAAGCTTCATGTTCGAAGGGCCTAACATTTATTTGACTTTTTAACATGCTTTCGTGATGAAATAAATGCAAGACTAAAATCGATTTTTATAAAATGACAAACAATACTAAATTATCAATGAAGGAGCTTTGATAGAGCCGCTTGCGTGCTGCTGGCGTGTTTTTTTTTTTTGCCCCTGCGGTAAGACTTGCAGACTAATTTGATTTTCCGCCAGATAAGTCTGAAATTGTTATATTTCCGGGTTTAGAAAATGAAAGTTTCGTTTTATAGTTTTCTTTCCTTTTTTAAGTAGGTATGGCGAAGGATAATCGGTAAAATAAGTGATATATAAGTAAGCGGTGTTGAAACTACAAAGCCGCACTTGTTTATATTTCATTAATAACGTGACAAGGAAGGTGCACAATTATGCAGGAAATTGGAGAGACTTTTAAAAATTCAGTTAACACGGGAATTTACTGAAATCCATCTAATTTAAACCATCGTTCACACGCAAAATTGTAAGTTGACAAAGCATGGGAGCATTTCAAATTTTCTTTATGCGAAATTTATTCATTGAACTTTACGGCAAGCTGTAAATTGAATGATTAGTAGGTACTGAAACCTTATTTAAATGAAAAATTAAGTTTTGAATGGGCCATTTTGCATTGTTTAATTTATACTAAATAGGAAAACTTGATCCTTTTCTCCAGTAAAAACATAAATATATGGTACTCTTGATTTTTATACCCAAGAATCTATAGGGTATAACCAAAGAACATATAACTTAGCAAGACGCTTCATCTGGCCTCTAAAAATGCACAAGTTCTATGCTTGCTTGTTGATGCGGTCGGGAGATAACAGACGGGAAGAAGCAAAGATTTAAGACTGAGAGAATATTGTTCTGTTCTCTCTATCTCAGTCACACCATAGCTGTACATGTACACACGCCGATGCCAGTCATGCACATAGTTTCATGTTTCACTTTGCTGCTTGACTGCTTGTGGACCACCAATTCCTAACTATCCCATCCCCTCATCTTACTATTATGCCTCTGTGTCTGTGCTAGTGCAAAACTCTCTCAAACAAAGTATTCTTGATGAAACCGGTTTCCTAGAGAAGAGGTAAAAGAATTAAAGAGAACACGCAATGCAATGCATGGGCATGATGCGGAGTGCAGGCTCTGGGTCTGGTGCTATGCTGAATGCTGGTGCTTTGGGGAACCGCCGTCTGCAACTCACCACTGGTGACTGGCGGCTGGTCGTCAAAGCAGATAGTTTTCGTAAAATTTGTGAGAGTGGGTCGTAATATCACCACTGGGCGAGTGCCGGGTCGTTAACAAGCAGAGAGTTTTCATACAATTTGTGAGAGCGGGTCGTAATAGACCGACCCGCCATATAAAACTTTTCAATATACGAGATGCATACTCTTTCTATTGGATGTTCTTTGGTATAACTAAATTTGTCATTCCGTTTATAAAGCATAGAAATAGGATTGGACACCCATGCATAATATTAAAAGTTATTTTGATTTTTGCGTGTCCGTCCATCCGTCCGTCCGTCTGTCTGTCCTCACGATAACTCGAGAACGCGTTCACTTAGAGAGTAGATATTTTGCACACGGGCTTTTAAAAAAAAATTAAATTAAGTTCGAAAATGAGACAAATCGGGTAACTCCTTCATAGGGTTGCATACAAAACTTTCATTTTTCACTATATATTTGGTATTTTTATAGAAAAATTTTAAAAATAGGCTAAATCGGGCAACCCTTTCTAGGTGCTACAATTTTTTACGAATACTGTGAAAACGACCGACCAGTCCTTGACGATTTTATTGTACTGAAAAGTTCTTCAGAATATGAAATCCTATGAACTTGATCATAACCATTTTTACTTTCCGACAAGCCGTTCTAGAAATATATACGAAAAACCACTTCAACAATCATACTTGCACGGAGAGGTGACCATACAAAATTACATACGGGCATTCATCTAGGCCCTAGATGATAACCTAGATTCTAGTGTATCATAAGAATTGGTCTTAGACCAATTCAAGCTTTTTTTACATGTTCTATTATTATTTGTTCTATTGGTCATTTCTCCGTTGACAGATAGGAAATCCGACTGTGAATTATGTCGACTGTATGAAGGAGAAGATGAAAGCCCGAAGGTTTAAGATTTGGAGAAACACTTATCTCTCCAAATAAGGACAATAATCGAGCTCATTAAAAGCCTACACTTTGCGTAATCACTTTAGGAGTGAACACAATAAAGATCGACTCTGGTCGCGGTATCCGTATGGTGGTAGTAGCCTAGTCACGCTTACTCTTAACCTAACCTAGCCTATAAGACGATGAAAAATGTTTATGAGTTGGTCATGAAAATATTTGATAAAAAAGAATATTTTCCTGAATTTGACCCTAGAAAATGCTAGTTTCGCTGATTACATTTTTAATCGTGCGTAACTCCGAAACTAAGCATCACTTAGAAAAGGATTCATACAATTTTGTCGGTTTTTGATCCAGAACACGCAGTATGTAAGTCGAGTAACCGAGGCCTTGCACAAAATGTCATATGTCATATGTTCTTTGAAGCCAACGTATTGCTTTCCTTCTTTTGCCTTTGTTACTTTATTATACTTAAAAAAATTTTAAATGTAGCTTATATTGTCCTTGGGGTGAATTTTCGTCAAGGTGCCACTTTTAAACACTCTTATAAAACTTCGTATTGATTATAGAATAATTAAATCGCAAGAATCTGTTAATAATATTTTCTAAGTAATAAACCCAACTGTAACAAGACGTAAGCTCGGATGCAGTTATAAAGCAAAACAAACTCGATAGTGGATTTGCTTTACTGACAACGATGTTTTTGTTGTCGAAGGGATTATCATTGGTTTTGTGTGGTATCCATTGAATAAATAACTAATAAGGAAAAGGCATATATGGTGCTATATATATAACAAAAAGGTTAGGCTATGCTGTGTAAAATTCGTGCACGTGTGATAAGCATTTTTTTTTGTAGACACGGGGAAATGTCAAGAGGGATATCGCCTTGTTGTTCGTCAGTTCCACATTTCTAATTTATTTCTGACATTTCAGATTTTATGAAAACACGTTTGGTTTTGTTCTTAGATCATATAACAAAAAGGATAGACTGAGGAAGAAGAACTTAAGCATTTTTCTTCATGTAAGTAGTATCGATGTATTCGTTTTAGTAATGGAAGTGGTAAACTACGATATTTTCACACCGGGCATATAATTTAGTGGTTGAAACTTTATTAAATGTTGATGAAATTCAATAGAAGAGATCCCATTGTATCGCAAAATTTTTATACAATATGTTTATTTTCTGAAAAAAAATTTATTTTTGGCGTTGCCTTTGTATTGCTGTTGTAATTTAACGCGACAATGATAATTCAATTTTAAACAAACAAATTGGCATTGGAAAATGTTAATTATTTTTGCCATGGCTGTTTATTTTTATAAATATTTCACTCTTATATTACATTTATTTAAAACACTATAATTTATTAATGAAAGAACTAATCATACCTGAAAAAAGATTTCCTAAGAGAAATCTCCACTTGTTTCTGCAGCACAGCACAGCGCACTTCATCTCTATAATTCAAGTCTCCGGAGTCTCGGTTATATAAAATCTCATTCACAAAATAATATTTCACTATTGTTTCTCACTCCTATTAAATATAAACCACTTTTAATCATTTCTATAACACAAAATAACTAAAACAAAACCAAACTTGTTTTCATCAAATCTGAATTTCAGAAATAAATCAGAAATGTCGAGCTAACGAACAACAAGGCGATACCTCTCCAGTCATTTCCTACCGTGTCAACGAAAAAAATGCTAATCACACGTACACAAATGTTACACAGTATAGCCTATCCTATTTGTTATATGATCCAAGGTTTTGTTTTAGTTATTTTGTGTTATAGAAATGATTAAAAGTGGTTTATATTTAATAGGAGTGTGAAACAATAGTGAAATATTCTTTTGTGAATGAGATTCCGGAGTCTTGAATTATCGTGATGAAATGCGCTGTGCTATGCTGCAGAAACAAGCGGAGATATTCTCTTAGGAAATTTTTTTTTCAGGCAGGTTTAATTCTTTCATTAATAAATTATAGTGTTTAAATAAATATTATTTATAAAAATAAACAGCCGTGGCAAAAAAAAATAAGATTTTCCAATGCCGGTTTGTTTGTGTAAAATTGAATTGTCATTGTCGCGTTAAATTACAACAACCATACAAAGGCAACGCCAAGCAATATTATCAGAAAATAGATGGGGCACTGAAAAAATTCTTAAAAACTTAATAATTTTTAAAATAATTATAAAATTATAAACTTTAAAATTAATGTAAAAATTTTCCGATATAATGGGATCTCTTCTATTATAATTCTTCAATACCTACTCGATAAAGTTTCAACCACTAAATTTTGTGCCCGCTCTGAAAATATCATAGCTTACTAATTCCATGACCAAACCGAACGATGCGGTTCTAGTACATGAAGAAAAACGCTTAATTTTTCTTGTTCGTAGCCTATCCTTTTTGTTATATGATCTAAGATCGGGTGAAAACCTAAGCCACCCACGAAATTTATTAGTGTATGTAGGTACTGTGTTTGTATTTGTTTCGTCATGGCAGTAAGGAAATCGTGACATTTTGAAAGAGGACATTTTTTATAATCCATTTTGCAATATAAATTACACAAATCGTTATTGCCCCCTTTCTTTCGGTAAAAAAAAATTTCTGTGTCTGTTGTATTTATTAAAATTTTTTTTCACGAATAAGTATAAAACAGAAAAAGATATATTTTTAAAAATTTATTTGCTTGCCTAAAAACGACTTTCTGCCGGTATTTCGGAGATAGTTATTGACTGCAACATTGCACCGTACAATTAATAAATTAATATATTCACAGCTTTAATATCACAAAACACTGAACTGAATAAAAGTAAACACTTCCAGCTTCCGACAAAACACAATTTCAATTATATAAAATCTATTAAAATCGTTAAACTTCATTAAGATTCACTGAACTCCCGGAACTCTGAAATAATTACTTTCGCAAACGTCAAAACCTCATTTATTTGTGTCGATTTCGATGGGACTTCAGTGCAATAGCAGTGTTGCACTTTTTCTAGCAGTGCAGCACTGAAAATGTTCGATAGACAACTTTCATAGCAGAACTGCAACACAAGGTTTGCACTGAACTTCCCCTATTTTGCACTGGATATTTTCTCGGTGTTACAAATACAAATATGTATTGAAGTTGAATTGTCATATGCTCTGTCGCGATTATTTGTGAAATTGTTGAGTTAAATGATTTAAAAAATTTTATTTAGATAATTTGCATAAAGTTTCAAAAGGAATTTGTTTCTATATATAAACGAAGAGCATTTATTGCGTTTGACAGTTCCGAATATATAATACGTGTGTGCACAAATACTAGAAATATGACAGAAATATGTTCGATGGGCATTAGTGTTCCCAGTTCTCCTCTGCCAGAAAAAGTGCAACAGTGACTTGGTCCTATCGAAATCCACATTACTGAGGTCCGACTGTCATTGAATGGTTTATGGCTTAACTACAATAGCCGCAAGGCCGTTACGGATCTCAACGGGACTGAGGTTTAATTACGAAAAATTGTACTTTTTATCACATTTTCATATCACATTCATTTACATTTAATGTTTTCAATTTGTCGTAAGTAAAAATTTATATGTGCTGGCCGTGGCTGCAGATGGTGAGAATATTCCAGCGGTGGTTACTAAAGACATATTATTGAAAGGACAAGTTGTTCAAGCTCGCATTGACATTGGGAGTATGAAGTCACTAATTTATCAAACGTTGGGAAATAAGTTGAGAATAATTGCTACAGATATGCTTGCGATGTTAAAGGGATTTGCTGGAGGTACATTCATGGCAATTCAGCATATTCAAGTACCTATGACAATGGACGAATGTGTGGACTTTATTTTGTGCGCGACGAGGCGTTATCACAAGAGGTACTATTGGGAGCTGACGTACTTTGTTCTAAAGGAAATCGATTAATTATTGAGTCCCGAGAATGTCGCATAGAATCAATAGACGACATTGACCTCAATTCCGGTCCTATTAAAGCAAAAGACCGAGATCAGTTGCAAGATTTGCTGAATGCATACAGTGATCGATTCACCGAAGATTGGTCGGAATTAGGAAAGTGTATCGTGACCGAATTGAAAATTCAATTAATTAAGGACGAGCCGATAAACATTCGACTTTAACGGAGTTCTTTTGCAAAAAGATAGAAAGATAATGCTATTACGCAAAAATTACTGAACCATCAGACCAAGTAGATCTCAGAATGCGTAACCAATTGTGCTTGTGACCAGAAAAGGTAAAAATGATCGACTTTGCATTGTTTACCGTACATTAAATGCAATCACTAAGAAACAGCCATTTCCAATGCCGGCTATCGATGAACAATTGGCTTTGTTATCAGGACATGAATTCTTTACGTCATTGGATTTGCTGTAAGGACATCACCACATTCCAATAAAGCCAATAAGGAAGACGAGCATTTAGAATATAACTACATGCCATTTGGGCTTGTTAATGGCCCTATTGTATGTATATTAGCAGATTGTAAATAATAATCTAATCTCACAAATGGATATATGGGTGACATTATCATTCCGAGCGTAACGATTGAGGAAGGATTACGACGACTGGAGAAGTTTTTAAGAATTTTGAGGGCTACAGGTTTTATATTGTGAAAGAAGTAGTGTACCTACTTTCTTGGCAGACGAAATAACATTCCTAGGAGGACATTAAATAAGCAGACATGGAATCAAGCCTGGGTCTCGAAAGACCAAGAGTATACGAAAGTTTCCAGTACCTGTTAATCAACATGACGTTCGTAGATTTCTCGGCTTGGCGGGGTATTTTCGTAAATTTATCTGCAATAAAAGCTAAGCCTCTTACGATTTTGCTCAAGAAGGAGGAAAAATTTAAATGGACGAGGACGCAACAAGACACATTTGAGTTACCTCGAGACCAGCTGTACAACGAACCGTTATTGGTACTTTACGATCCGACCAAACAGCGAGGTACATACTGATGCGTGTAGCATAGGAATTGCAGGAGTACTGATGCAACATCAAGCTAAGGGAGATGTGCGACCTGCGTTCAACTTCAGTCGACATTACACCGAAAAGGATTCGAAATATCCTAGCTACGAGTTAGAGGTGTTAGCTGTGGTTTCCAGTTTGGGGAGATTCAGAATTTACTTGCTCGGCAAACATTTTACTGTGGTGGCTGACTGTGCTGCAATCCAAACGATCAAAGTGAGCATGCCATTAAATCCAAGAATCAGTAGGTAGTGGCTGAAGTTAAGAGAGTTTGACTTTGAGGTTATCCATCGTTCAGCGGATCGACTTTGAAATGCAGACGCTCTAAATCGTGCTCCAGTGGGTGATGCTATCACACCGACAAAAGTGAGGCATGAGATTTTTCATGTAGGAGTAAATGCGACAAATTGGCTAGCTACGTTACAGCGATCGGATCCCGAGATAGACGAAAATATCAATAGCCGAGCACGTTATTTTCTACACACTGGCGAATAAGGATGTAGTGGTTCATTTTACACACTGTGGTTTTATACATGTATTTATGGCAAAAGACTACTTTTGTTTTGAATGACTTTGTGTTACAAAATTAATTAAAGCTACAGCAGATATTGGAAGCGACATTTTAATTTAATTAACACATAAAATTTAAAGATAAACACAATTTTTACAAAGCAATTCTGCATTTCTAGTCCAAGACATCAAAATACTACAAGATATTTCAGTTATGAAATGAGAACTGTCAAATCCATTTCTCCTTATTAGAAAATTTCAGAGTGAAGTGATAGAAAGTCGTGAGTAACTATAATTCATTTCACTCTTTATCATTGTTTGAATATTGCTATCTTTTTATCGTAAATATATTCAGAACACGGTAAAAAGGTGTCATATTTCTACAGCGTGGGCCATAAATAATTTACGTACTTACAAATTCAATTAAGATTACGTTAATCATCTACTTTTAGGTTTCAGTTTTTTTTTTTAATAATATATAGACATGGTAAACTTATTTTATGTAACAGTACAATAATCCCAACCCCACTCTTTATTACAAATTTTAATGTAAAAAAATATTGAATTTTTATATAGGTACATCATTTGTGATCCACCTTGTATTTAAGAATTTTTTTTATCTCTTTTTGACACACTAATGGCACATAATATTACTTTCATTTTGTTAGACAGAATGATTTAAAGTTTTCTTGTTTCGACAATCTTATTAAAAGAAACGGTGCCCATTTCAAGGTAAATAGCAGTTTTTTATTGGATTGGCTGGTAGGAAGAGTTTTCTGTTGTTAATATACGCTCGCCGGTCAAGTTCACTTCCGTTGGGCACGTTTAAAAGGCGCCCGACTGTTTTAGATTGATTAGTTTCAGCTTTTCAATTATCAGAGACGAATCAAATATCGTAATAAATTGTACGGTAACGTCAAAACTCTTAAGTAGATAGCAATAGAACAATTACATATACTAAGTCCTTTTAATTAATTCAAAATTATTAATTCTATATTATATATTATAATTTGAAGCATACTTTCAATAAAATAAAACAAACTAAAAATAAACAACGGAAAGGCTATAAAAATGTACAATTAGTGTACTTACTGGTTAAGAGTCCTTTCGTTTGATCCTGTTTGGCTCTGGGAACTGTCCACATGCCTGGTTCTTTCCTTATGTACAATTCCCATTAGTTTCATCCATGGATTGTTCTGGGAGCCATGGCCTCCCATGCCACCACTCTGCCACATCGTCATTTTGGCAGATTTTTTTTGCTCCTTTTCACCGAAACACTAAAGATATATTTTATATTTTATATGTAATGCTAAGTATGTACAGCACCAGAATCATAAAGTATCAGACACCATCACTACAATTATCACATTTTTTAAGCTTAACTGCAGATTCTATGCAATTTCACTGTACATTATGTTGCAATAAACCTTCACTGTAATCCGAATTGTGGAGTTAGGTCTGTAAACGCACCCCATTAACTGAAATAGTTCTCTGGGGTGCGTTCTGGTTCTGATTACCTTAAATGAACTTCTATTTTTTAATCACATAATTAATTGTCCTAGCATCATCCTCACTACAATTTCAATTAAACTTGGTCCGCCGGAGACTTGTGTGTCATAAACTATTGTTAGCCATCAGATTAAGATCTCCTACGCGTCTTCGTTGAGTTATCATCCTCACAGTTATAATATTACTTGAAAGAGCCTTTAATTTCACAACTTTGTTTTGTTTTTGTTTATTTTTTTGGCAAAAACACGTATTATCACTACTCAGTAAATTTAATGTTAAGCTGATTTTCAATACTGGGCGGTTGGCGTTAATCAAAAGATAAAAAAAATCTCTCTACAGTGTTTTTATTTATCACGGCTGCGATGTAATCGTTTTTCGTATCGATCATATAGCACTAAAGCGTTGTACGTAAAAATATAAATAATTAAACTTTTCTCTCTCTATACAATTCTATAATATTACAAGTCGTAAGCAAAAGCTTCTGGCTGGATGATTCTATTTTGCTATAGTTATTTCCTTCAATACGAAGTACTTCGGGGACGATACTTAAGCAATCTTCTGCGTTATTATAAGTTATTATTAATATTTTATCTACGTAAAGGTTAGAAACTTTTAAGTAAATGTATAAATATTATTCGCGTGAATATTATACTTTAATTTGATAATTACTTTTAAAAGTTCACCGTATTGGGAAAATATCTGTTTTAATTTTATTAAATTACGTGTATATAATCTTTTTAGCTTGTTGAAAACTTTTTGTTTGACTTATGATCTTCTCCTTAAAACACAATTTCTCTAGTTAAGACTATGTTATTAAAAATCGAAATATCACGGAAATTTTACTTTATAATTAATTTATTATTGGTTGGTTTGGTTGGATTTATTAACACTTAAAATGATATATTTGATTTTCATATGTAATTTTAAATTTCTAATAAAATAACTAGGAATCACAATGGTAATATTTACGACTCGATTTCATTTGTTTCGGTTGCTCATTACAGCGTGCTGCTTTTCCTTGTATCTTTTGATATTTGTGTTATTGCTTTGATATTAAGAGGGACATAGAATCTGAAAATAAAATAAAAATAAAAAAGTAAGTCGTTATGCGTACATTAGTTGTTCACAAATATATAAAAATAAAGTTGAAATAAATATCCATAACTAAAAATATCAGTTTGGATATGTGATAATGTGCAGGTCTGTTTTAATTAATTAATATAACCATTGGTCACTCACATTTAATTCTGCACATTGCATGCATTAATTGAGTAATATATTCACTTCACATATATGTATGTCAGATAATTCTCTATCTCCATTATGTGTTTTAATGTGTAAGTGTATAGATATATTAAGTAGGTATAAATGCAAAAGAAATCCATACATATAATTAAACTTTGTTATTTTTCTTAAACTAGTAAAGACACAAGTGCAAATGTGTACAAAGTGTATAGCATAAGTTAATAATGAACCGCTACGTTAAATTAAGTTCCAATTCAAACCATTGTCTTCAACTTCGTCTTGTTATAACAGTTCATAATGTCCTTCCGAGTCAAGCTCTTACCAAATTCATATCTCTTCCAGCAAGGTAAAGTCTGCATAAAGACAGTAAGTGTAGTGTTTTGCTGTCAATATCAGGCCAATCGCAACAGATTAGCTTAATCTTGGTTTAGAAGTTGTAGATTTAAGCTGTCTGTCTAATGAAAGATATAATAGATCTTTAAATTTCAGGGATCTATATTCATTACCTGGTTTTATACAGTGATCAAAGGGGAATTCCCGTTTTTGGCCCGACACCTCCAGACATGAAAAATGTCTTAAACGTTGCATTATCATACTCTGAACATTTTTTAATAACAATGTCTATTTCTATCTAGCCGGAGAAAGTTTGGGGGTGGGTGTCAATGTTTGATCTAGTACATTTTGGAAAATCTAGTTCAGAACCGCGTTCCTTAGGTCCTGAGAAGAAGTTTGAATACCCACACACCTATACTCGGAGGCTTAAATAGCTAATTTATAGCCATCCCAATACTCACTTTTTTAATATTTCTTCCTTTATTATTGGAACTGTGGTAGTAGATTTTTTACATCTTAGATCGGCTCTAACCCTGTAGAGTTATGTCCGATCGGAAAACGGGTTTCACTGTTCACCTCAGCTCATTACCAGCTACAATTCGTAGAAGAAATGTTTTTTCTGCATTCTTTTAAGGTAGTGGGTAGGAGCCCCCGGCAGAAGGGGGTGGTTCCAATGCCGCATGTTGCATATTGAATTAAAGGTCTCGCCGAGTACTATCCGGTGGTGTATATTTTTCCCGATTCAGAAAACTTTCTCGAGACGTTTTTGCCGCCGGGAAACCCATTTTCATGCACTTGAGTCACATACACCCCATTTCGCATTTCGCCTAAAATTGTATGTAAAGTGGGCATTCTCCTTTATGTAATAATCAGTCGTATATCGGGTGAAAAGACCTCCAAACAAAAGATACTTTCTACTAAGCCCTCTCCTATTTTGACTTATCATAACTTATCTACAATGCTTAATGACATTTTCAAGTAAACTTGAAGATGAATTGATTGTTGTCAACGGTCGGTTTTAATTCACCGACCTGAACTGTATCTTTTTTGATTCATCGATATATTGGAGCATGGATCCTCTGCACATCAGCGGCTCAACCGTGTTCATCACTTATCGTCTTTGTCTTTACATCCGAGTTGACCAATTTTTATAAAATGATCGTGATCGGATTTCAAAGCTATCGTTCGGATACACAGACACACAAGAACCAAAGTGCTTTTTAAATTGTGCGATTTTGCTCTATCATCATTATTTCTATAGTATAAGACTAATTAAATGACAAACATAGTAAACCCTATGATTTCATCTAGCTTATTGGCTGGCTAAACGTATAGGGATCTAGGGTATTAGCAATCATTATTGTACTTAGATCATTACAAGTTTTTTCGTAGTTGATAGTCTCCGTAAGTAATATTCTACTTTCCACCAATTTTTATATTTCAGGACTATTTCTTGTTTTTTGTAGGAACTAATCACCTATATTATTGACTTTTCTCCTAAAAGACTACCCTCGCGTACAAAATATATCAATCAGGACAGCACAGAAGAAATCAATACTCCAATCTTGTAAGCTTAAATAAGAATTTATAATTTAATGGACATCAATTTCATACTGTTCTACATGCTCCATGTCCCTGCTCTGCCTTTAACCCTTTCTAATTAATTCCCAAGTGAATAAGAAAGACATATTATTGATGCTATTTAAAAGTTTGTTTTCTATGTAGACTACGACATGCATTGCAACTCCTTAATAGTTAGTTTCCACTTCTTTTCGCTGGAAAAGTTAATTTAACTCTTTGCAGAAAAACAACAAACTTATAAGAACCTACGGTAAGGACAAAATGGGGTTGAGGAGCTGGAAAAAGAAACAGAAATGTACTTAAAGCTCTGAAATGTGAAATTTTATCACGAAGAGAATTTACTCTGCCCCTAGTGGAACACTACACATACTTTATGAGTTCCCTGAATGTAAAGCAATTCTAGTCCCCGGACAAGATCTACCCAAGCGAAGTTCACTTTGCACGGCCTTGAAAGAATGCATTTCCCACCTTCTTTCTCTCAGTCAGGATGATGAGCTTAACTGCAGTGGAAACTTCTTCTTTATTTATTCATTCAGCTGTCCTAGTTCTTTTTATACAATTTCCTCAGTATCTCTTGGGTCTTTTAAAATATCTTGCATGCCAAGCGAGATATCCATGAAATTTCTAGATTTTACAGAGTAATAAAAATTCCATCGGACTCAAACTAGCATATGCACTTTTGTAAGCGCTTTTATTTAATGCACAACACGTAGCGAAGAGTCAGTCACTCAGTTAGGTTAATTGGAGATTTCAATTGGAGTTAATATTTATTATTTTCTTAAATAAATTTTTTTCATACTTAAGAGTTCCACCTTCTCTGAGATCTGATTTTTGGGAGCAATTGAAAATAAGTACTACAAAGTTACATACATACGTAGATTATTGTCATCATCTTACCAGCAAGAAAACCGTTTTGTGCCGACACTAATTTATCTTCTGATTACAATTATTAATTTTCCCAGTAAAAAGGATAATTCTCAAGGGGAATTTATTTTTATTTGTCGATTTTCAAGTTATAACAAAATGGATAACAATTTATTAGATGAGGAGAATGGTGTATGGTGGTAGAGCTTCTTGCTCTTTTATAACAGCAACGATACAATAACTATTCAATTACGTCTAACACTTGTATAATTAATATTAATACGGAGAATAGAAGAATTTTTAAGAACACTGCAAAAAATATTGTACGGTTCTCTATATTCAGTGCAAGGAATTTCTGTAAAATAAGCCTAGTGTTCCCTTAAAATTGGCAATATACTTTTCGACTACCTAAAGTTATTCAAATAGTACATACCTAGAATAACATATTCTGAGTAAATTTCTTTTCAAATGGTCTATAGGACCCTTTATAAAAGAAATTAAATTTTTAGATGAAAAGTATGTACTTTTACCTAAGTGATGTGAAATCTTAAAACTAAATCTCATTTGGAAAAACGAAACCCTTCACTTTATTAAAAATACCCCAAATACAAGGCATACATTATCTTGTTATAACCCGACGAGTTTTATTCTGACCTTTGTGTGGTTAAGACGTGCGCGAATTACTTTTAAGAATTCAATAATCGTTCAACCTTAGAGTGAAGAGTAAGAACAATTTGTGCAACAATTCATCACTAGTATAATCGTACCCTCATTGAAGTTAATTTTTGTTTCGAAAATAATAATGTGTTTATTTTGATTTAGTAGGTACAACCTAATTCGTAAAGCATTATGTCTATATTTTGTTTATTCTTTGAAATAAATTTATTTAAAGATTTTTGTTTTGTACACTCATTTTTTCCTTTCACCTATTCCTTAATAAAAAAATGAATTATTTTAGGAAAACTTAATTTGAGGGAAAAGTATGTACCACTAATGGAGGTATTTGTGTCTATATTAAAGAGATATTTTTAGACACCAATTGTACAAAATATCATTCATTATGTCTACAATGCACTATACTTTATGTTTATTTTCATCTGTAATAATAAAAGTAGAAATTACTCTTTAGGATTTTTTACCGGGGTAAACTTATATTTGTTCAAGAAGGAATTTATTTGGATTCTCCGGTATATAGCAAAAAAATGTTTTTAATTTGTTATTTCATCACACAATCCATTAAATTTTATTTTTGGTTTCAAGTCTTGGTTTTGACTCATCAACAGGTCCCAAATAGCGAAATTGAGTGACTTGAAAAACAAATGAAAAAATAGAACAAAGAAAAGAAATGAAAAAATGAAAAAAATTTAGAAAAATAGAAAAAAAATTGTTATTAAAAAATTTAAAAAACCAGATTCTTTCGAAACGAATCGAACCTGTATACGGCCGCAGTGGGCTGAAAAACGAAAAAAGAAAAAGGAAGAAGGAGAAGCGTTTCGTGTTAGCAGAAAACCTTACGCTCATCGGTACAGCTTGGTTTTATTGCCTACATACAGGCTCGCTGGTATCTAAATTGACACTTTTGCAGAGTACTGACTCCTCTTAAGGGTGACATACATCAGCAACTTGGCCACTCTCCTCACATTCACAAGATCTTTCTTTATCACATTCTTGCCATGCTGTGCTTTGCATCATAGTTCAGTGGATATCTTCTGATCTTGGCTTAATAATATAAAAAGCAAAAGAGGTCAAACTTTCTTAACTTGCCGACGAAGTTATATACGTACAAGGTATGTATTGCATCTGTTATGTGACTGCTATTTTAAATAAACGTTAATTTTTAATTCCTGTATATAACAAAGATACAATTTTTGATGATCCGTGAATTTCAATAAATACATTTTCCCAGTTTTACTAACTAAAATGGATGATTGGAAAGTTTTACACTTCCACTATTTACAAACCAAAACAAAATTAATAACCTAACATCTCCTTTGACTTTCGGGAGTGACAAAGAACGTTCAACAACTTTCTTCGTTGCAAGTGGTAGCCATTTGCTACTCTATTCGACTCGTATCTTTTAAATGATAAATTTTGTGCATTTGGCAGTTGCTAGTGTCTTGAAACTTTTATTCAGTGTTCAGCATATAGCATTTTTAAACCATAGTTAACCCCCCCCCCCCCCCTCACACGAATCCTGGATCCGCCACTGCTTATGTAAATGCGAATTTCTCTCTTAAAGAATGAGTCTTCCTCTACTCCTACTTCCCCCAAACTCCCCCCCCCCCCTTCCCCTTTCCGCTTCAAGAAATTATATATGGAAATCAGATCTGTCCTAATAAACATGTGAACGGCACGCATTAAAATTCGAAACAGCCCTACCACCTGAAGAAATATACTTATATTTTTCTTTCTAATGTTTGCATCTACAATACTCAAAAGGTTTTTTATATCTTAGCCCAATCATACACGCCTAGCGAGCTGAATTAAACTTCTGGTTTGCTATATAATTTTCTACCAATCACTATGTAATAGAACATGTTACCATTATATTTACGCGAAGGTTGGTATATTTTACACTGGTTATAGGCTAGTGTAGGGAACTTGATCTGATCTATTTGAATTTTTATTATACTAATTACCGCAGAGACAATTTCAGTCAGACAAAATTGCAAAAATCTAAATGCCTTTTAATATTATAAATGGGCACCTGTATGGAAACCACTTTATCTCACCATCGTTATTTGTATATGAGTTGCATAAACTTAATTACCGTCGATTTTATCTGGAGTATAAAAGTAAAGCCATCAGCTCTGAAATAACAACACTGCTTGTGCCGTTCAGATATATTGAGATACTTTCGCAAGATAAAGTTTATACCTTTCGGAATCTCTTTAGTAAAATGAGATGATGGGAAAACTAAGATTAATGTAACAAGTTCTCCTTTGTGATGTTTTGACGATAACGACTCAGCGAATATTGAATGACGAGGAACAGTCTGACGAAAAGCAAATTAAGGACTCTGAGAGTCCAATAATGAAATATTAAATGAGTATCTAATTAACGAAATATGGAAGATGGGATCGGAGGTTAGGCCAGTCGCGCATTGTTAAATGAGTTTTTAATATCACGGGAGGGAAACATAAAATATAAGAACGCTTTAATTCTAGGAAGCAATCATAGTATCGTGAACTTACAATGCTATAATTACCAGAAATATCTCAAAGTCTAATATAATCGCACTAATGATACAACGTCAGATAAGTAAACAGTGTAACAAGGCGTGTGCTCGATTCTTTTTATTTTCAGGCCTGCTTCCGCAAAATCTCCGTTGGGCATTTTTTATGAGAGTCGCTTCAATGTTCTTACGCGGTGATTGCCGACAGAGAGTGAATCATAATATTTTCAGTGCTCCTTAGGATGTCCAAACAAATATGCAAGCCATACTCAAGTGATTCTTTTATACAGTCCTCTGTCGGCTTCACCTCTTCACACTAGTTCTTTTTATGAAATGCCGGTAGCATCTCGTAACTTTCCTGCCAACCAAGTTATGCATATCAATACACGCCATCAGCATAATTTTACATCCAAACTTATCGAACACTAATCTAGACAATAAAAATCAGAGGACCCAATAGATAACTCGGAGGAACACCGACTCTAGCTGGGAGGTAAGAAGCATTGGCGTAACTTGGTAGGTGCCAGGTTGGGCCCCCAGAATGCGGACTGCCCCCCCCCCCCTCTCCCAGAAAATTATGAAAATTCCCAAAAAACATTTGTTAATTCGTACAATCTTAGGCCTAATTAAATTGAATCCGTTCGGATCGGAATCGAAATTTTAACGAGTTCTTTTCTTCAAGAAAACCTATTGAAATCTTTTTAAAATAAGTTTGCAGAAAAAAAGCCGTAAACTAAGCGTATAAAGACCTTAACTATATCTTTATTAGTGCTTAATAATAATGTAAATAATTGATCTCAAATGTGTATCTAACTTCAGACCTGTAAAGAACTTAAGTACATTGAAGTATTAGAACCAGTACAAGGACCTGAATTTAATTGTTCTTTAAATACAAGTACAAGTCCCAGTACTCGAAAAATCTCAAGTACTAGTCCCGATACTGGTACTTAACGCACTTACTACAAATACCGCCATAACGCGAAGTACTTCAGCTCTTGTAAATTATTTGAATACACCTTCCAATAATAGAGGTTTGTTTTCTGCATCTCTCTCGACAGTGCCTCAAGAATTCTTAACCCCTTCAGTAAAATAGAAAGAAAATTAGCGCAATAGTTATACGACTAACTGTAGGGCAGAAATTGACATGCTGAATCGATATCCTTTGTTGAGAGATTTGGTAATCAAGTGTCACAATCCGCCACTTCCTCTGGGAGTGTTGATTTCCATTTGCAGGTCTTGTAAATGCTACACAAAGGCAATCATTATCTGATGTGACATTTGTGTTGCTAAAGGCAAACTCAAATACTGTATGAAGAACTTCCAAAATTATGTAGTAGAAATTAAAACAGCAAAAGCTTATACGATATTTTACGATATTTCGTAATGGAAACCTCATCCAATTATTTAACTGGCTACAGATTTTTAAAAATTTCTGATTTGTGTTTTCGTCTTGAACCTTATAAGTATCAGTACAAGTACCTGGACTTGTATTTGAAAATTTTTAAGTACCAGTACCGGAACTTTTACTTAAAAGATTTGAAGTATGGGTCCTGGTACTTGGAATAAATACGGGCATTAGGCAGGGCGTCACTATATTATATCAGTTTCGGGTATGGAACTTGAGTACTCTGATTTGTCTTCCTTAATACGTAAGAGAAGCAAAGGAGGGGATTCAAAAAAAAAGTCTCTGTTAATTAAACGACACCACTTTCTTTTATTTTTTTTTTAATTCGTGCAAAATTTATTTTATTTTTCAAATAAACATTACTTCCTATGATTTAAGAAAAATTTATATTGCGTTGGATATTTGTAGTGGACTGTAGGGAATAGATGAGTGTCGCTTGGGTTCATTGGGAATAAAGAAAAAATGCGCTTTCACTCAATTCACCAATCACATTATGTACTAATCTATTTTCACTATAATTTAAATGTACGACTAAAACTATTTTGTAAATACTCGACGCCGCTGGTCTCGATAAGCAATAAATATCGCCTGATCGCCGAATGTAGACTGAGTAGTTATCCAAAAATTGATTGAATGCTAATGACTTATACTAACCAATAAGGGATGTACTACGTTTTTCTCTCTCCAGGTGCTCGATAACATACAACGAGAATTATAATAAATAATGGGAAACAATTGAAAACTATTCGTTGTTCTTCTGACCTTAACATCGCAACCTCGACAAAGACTGCCATATCTCAAAAGCTTTTCTTATTAAAATCGACCCGAATGTGCACACGCACCTGCATTTGCAGTAGATCAAAAGTGCTGATCTAGGTTTTTTTGCTTTCTTGGGAGCGGAGTTAAGGTTTCACGTAGAAAGACTACATATTACAAAAATAGTTACGCGATGTCTACGACTTGTAAAATGAAAATTATTTTATGAACAATTAATTTATTTTTTTATTTTTATGAGAATTATTTTATTTTTTGTACACAATGGAAGTTATATTCTAGAAATTAGATTATAGGTGTGTTCTTTTATGTCCGCAGAACACGGCGGAACAAAAGATACACAAAAGAACGCCTCATACATTTTCATAGAAGATTTATAAATGAAGCGAACAGTACAAATAGTTCGCTTCAATCGACAGAACAATTTGTTCTCTTCAGTATATGGGAGTTCTAGAACAAGTTACACAAAAGAAAGCTGGGAATACTTATGAGCTGGTATAGTTTGCAAACAAAATGTTTGTTAAAACCTATGAACGAAAGTATTGGGACCTGCCCAACCCCAGAAAAATATCCTAGTAAGCCCAGTGGTAAGAAGGCAATTAATAATTGTTTGGTTGCCTACCACATGGTAGCTGTTCTGCAGTTGAACAGCGTCTGGATTTCTGAACCTTGATAGTCATAAATAAAAAATTCATTCTTCTACGTCTGCCGGAACTTGAACTTAACAAGAATCACAGTAAACTGATAAAACAATAGTGCGTTATATCCGCGAGTTAATTTTTCTCCAGAATGAAACGTCTTTCTAATGACATTTACTAGTTGAAATGTAGATATGTAGAGATACCACGACTTCTGATATTACAGGAAAAATATTTTGCAACAGCTTTATAGAAATACCATCAGCGTCCAAGAAGACAGACTTAATTTCTATGACAGAAGAATGGACATTTTTAAAGTGTTACGGATTTTTATTATATCCACATCAGCGTGTGTTTATCAAGTTTTGGTTATGGTTATTAAGTATATCATAATAAACACCTCACTGCATGACCTTCTCTTGTTCTTTCTTCTGGCATTTCGTTATCGTTACCCTTGAGAATAGATTTCAATTTATCGTGGGTAAATTATTTATGTAGCTCCTGAATAATTTGAATTTTACATAATGAAATTAACATAAAATACTAGTCCGCAGTGCTTAATGTCATACCATTGGATAAATAGTTTCTTTTTCGAAAAATGAACGAAGTATATTTTATTGCGTGATGTCTTTTGGTCCATTTTATGAAATGTGAAAACAGTAATACATACTGATCATATTATCACCATTATGGAACGAATTTAGTTCAAAAATACCTTGCATGTGCATGCATATATACCTAATGCCAAAATAATTGCAAAGAAATTTTCCTTTTAACATTGCATATTTTATGTATGTGCATATTATATGTATAAGTGTATGTTTACGTAGTACGACCATAAATAATATATTCAAACACCAAACAGGGTAAATGCCTCATAAATCTAAATATTATGCATATCATGCAAAACCAGGAGAATCTTCGCTCTTCACAAGCAAAAGTTCCGCAAGACAACGAGATAAAGAATGTAAGTAATATTTGCTGGCTTCTTGTCTCACATCCTTAAATATTGCATGTCCACCAATATTATTATTTTTTTATTGAAAGGCATGCAAAAATCTCTTTAAAGTAATATTATGAAATTTTACATGAAAATAGAATTTGCTCACCCTTTAGTGTAGAATCAAGCATTCGTTTATTTATCAGTTTTAAACTAAGGAATCAAAAATTTCACTATCCGTAATGTGATTACGACCACAGCCCACATAAACTATCGTATCCCAATAATATTCTAAACGGAAAGTTTGAAATCTGGAAATCTATAATTGACAACGGACCTGTAATAAATTCGTTGATAAATTAAAAGCACTGAGCTATAATGCTAGCATGCCCGAACGTTATCTACATAATTTTTTAGGTAAAAAACCATTAGTCAGTAGCACTGATAACTATATAACTATTCCTATTCAAATAATGATGGACAAAACAATCTTGCCTGAAAAGTGGTACTGACAATTCATTACCAAATTCCTAGAAAATGTGATTTTCTCCTCAAAACTATTGTACAGTGCGGAATAAAACAATACAATAAGATTTAGCATATTTTTATATTATTTATTATTTATTTATTATTTATATATGCAGATTATTGGAATAGTTCAAAATCCTCACCTTCATTAGGCATTATGTGCTTGGCATATTTTCAAGCAAATATTGCTATTCCACAACTTCAATTGAAATCACCACCACTTACCTAATATCAGGAGCGGAATGGCCATTTTAGACCCGACAACTCCTGATATGAGACATATCTTAAACGTTGCACTATGCTACCCCGAATATATTTTGTTTACAATTTTTATTTCTGTCTAGCAGGGGAATGTTGGGGCGGGGGGTGTCGAAGTTGGATCTAGTACATTTTGACTTGGAGGCTTAAATAGCCAACCCCAATACTCACTTTTTTAATATGTCCCTCTCTTTTCTTCGAACTGAGGTACTAGATTTTTCGGACCTTAGATCGACTCTAACTCGGTAGGGTTATGTCCGGTCGGAAAACAGGTTTCACTGTTCGCCTCAGTTAAGTGTGGTTCCAATACTGCATGTTGCATATCGAATTAAACGTCTCGCCGAGTACTATCGGATGGTGTATATTTTTCCCGTTCAGAAAACTTTCTCCGGACCTTTTTGCCGCCGGAAACCCCATTATCATGTACATGGATCACATACACCCCAATTACTACATTTCGCATATATTTCTGCAGTTCTTCGTCCATGGCCATTAGTGCTCTGTTGTGAATATTTTGCTCATTGGAAGTCTTTTTTCACGACGAACCAATTCGGCACAATCACGAGAAGTAGAAAAGTCCAGTTTTTGAGTCACTTAAGCTACATCCGATCGCCAAAGCTTTCCCCCGCTAGAGAGAAATAAACATTATGAATAAAATATGTTCAGAGTATCATAATGCATCGTTTAAGATATCTCACGTTTCTGGAGGTGTGTGGCCTAAAGTTATATAAAAAGTGAGCAATTAAATATGAAATACTATAACTTTACTCCATAAATTTAGTGACACCAGTTATTACGTATACCTCTGGCCCATTCATAAAACTGTATCAATTTAACCCAATTTGCTGTAACTATCATAAAAATAATATACTTCACCACACTGCAAACCAATGATCGCATTATCATAAATATGAAAGCAGAACAAATTGAAACTAATGGATTAATGCCGTAATAATTGCGCGCTATTTTTCACCAAATTATCTAATAATTACACAAAAACCATTTAAATCACATGAAAATTAGCAAAATGGTGAGAAGGCAAAAATACTGCTACAATAGAAAACCAGATTTCAAAATTTTCCTGTTTATTGAACCCAGCTGCATTTTACAAAACCTTGGGGAATCGTAGAGGCCCTCTGCCTGCATGTATTTTGTACAACCTTCTATTATAAAACCATTTTTTCTTGATACTTTTTTCCTAAACCTACTTAATGTGGTTTATTGCGTAATTGTGGTAAATAATCGTAGTAGCTTTAATATACGGAATTAAATAGATAAACCACTTCTGGTTCAGATATTTTTCCGAAAGAAATATAGCTAATATCTTCTATACATGAGAAAAATATTTCAAATGTATAAGGGCAGAGACAAACGATTAGCTTTTTCCCGGACGGTTTTTTCCAGGCCAAATGAGTCCCAAGTGGTTAACTTGGCGACGACATACGATCAGGTAAAAACCAGACCGATTTCAAAACGCGAAAGCAACCGTGGCTGACCACGGTTTGACGACGGCTAAATCATATGGTTTACTGACGAATGCAATGTTAAACTCATTGAGTGCTTTGTGAAGCGACATACGATTAGGATTTCCCGGACGGTTTGTTGAAATTTAGTGCAGTGGAGTAGTACAGAAGCAACGAAAGTTTTTTTTTATAGAAGATTAACATCCCTATAAATTTACCGTTGTGTTATATGTTATATATATATATATATGTGTTATATTCATCCCATTGCGAGTAAAAGACGACATCCCATTTTCAGAATTCACAATTTTTTAAATTTCACGTGCTACTGTCGCATAACGCATTTTTTAACACCACATAAATAAACCCGTCTCAATTAAACGCTCACTTCTCATCGCAAAAAAATATTTTTGTAAATGCATGGGCTTAAGTAATTATATAACACAAGTTATAATCGCGAATATTATTATAATATATATTTTCCTCCACTCATCTTGAAAATGAAATGGCCTTTTTTAGAGCGAGTACACGTTACTTACATACAACACATAAGTCAACATTAGTATATAATATAATTTCGCAAATTCTTAATAAATCTTTTCTTATAATTCTACTTCCAATTAGTCAACATAAATTTACCCCTTCTTCTGAATCGTAATTGTAAAGTCATTTCAATAGCCAGCAACATATTTTTCTCACATAAAAGTGCGTAGCATTACAATAATAAAGGAAATAACTAAGAAGAGACTCATAAAAAATATTATATTAAACTATTGACGGTCACGACCTGTGCCTGTCCCAATTTTGCAGTGATTAAAGTTTATAAATATATTGTCCCATACGGCACTCAAACTGACAATATTTAGAATCGTTAGTCAGTAGTAAGAGTGGGTTACCCCCCTGGTTTCAAAACCATAAATATAAAAATCACAAAAATTCGTCTATTCCGATTAAAGTTACCTGTAAATTAAGGGTATAGCTCGGCGGTACCCTCCTCTTAATTTACAGGTAAATGCATGAACTTTGGAAATTTTTTTTGTACATAACATAAATACTTTTGAAAATGGGTTTTAACGAATTTTATTCTTCTATCAATGAAGAGTAAATTCTAATTTGATTTATAAAAAAAATCGAAAATGGCTGCTCCAGCACCCATCAAACAAAATCGTGCACAGCGTGTTTTGGTCTGCGCGTTACGCTCCACAGCTCTGCCAATTCATTCGAAACGAATAGGGTTGAAAATGATTAAACTTGATAAAATTTGGAGGGGCCTTAACGGTTTTCGTTCTTAAAAAAACCTCTGAACAACAAAATGCCAGCCGTTTGAAAAAAAGCACATTTTTTGTCCTGTTTTTTTTTCACTTCAACGGACGAAAAAACTATTTGTAAAAAAAATATTTGACAAAAATTGCTTCCTGATGGCCCCGCAAATGAAATTTCATTTCAATTGCGCAAAGATTCATGAAGCTGTAGAGCGCCTCGCGCGCTGAAAAATTTTGATCCCAGAAAAAGTTTAACGGTATAAAAAATCTTTGGCAGCTTACTGCAGCTATTCCAGCACCATACAGTGGCCCTTCTTCTTCCTTTAAGAACTGAGTATGCTGAATCTGAATGAGACTTCCTCAGGTAGCGAGGAAAGGTCTCCCCAGCAAGCACGCTCCGGGCGCCTCAGCTACCTGTTTTCTAGCCAGAAGACGGTTCTGCTCGCAACAGGCTGTGAATTCTAAAATACTTTATATATGAAAAGATCCTTTTACCCACATGCTCTAAACACTTTGAGGATGATAATAATGAAAAAAAGTCCAATTTTTCATCGACATGAACGGTAACCTCCTCTTAAGTTGGAGAGAGTTAGTTACCGCGAGTTGTAAAAAAAAGGAATAAAGCGTCCTAGACTAAACTTTTATATATATTCAATATTCAACGATATTAAAATAATAAACATAATTCGCACACAGAGCAAGGCAATAAATATAAATTCTCTATACTTTTTCGTAGGTTACCAGGCACTTCTGAAAGATCCCGAATAGGGTAACGGAGTCATATTAAAAAGAACATTGAAATGCTTCAGGTTGCTGATAAATGAGATACTATTTAATGGAAAAATAATTGCCTTGTACTCCAATTTATTACTTCTATATCGTTTCTAAATCACTATTCAGCAAAACGTTTTGCACGTATCTGAACAATGTGCTTCCAATTTAGTAGCTCCACCAAGTAGTAATAAAGTTAATGAGTGGCACATAAGAAAACCCGTTCGTTGTTACTTTAAAACAAGTGAATCCATCCAGAAGCAAGTTCATTTCTAATGTCGTTAATGTAGGTAATAAAGGCACTCAGTAGATATTTCCTTTTATGAACTATAAACAGCCAACGCACTTTGTGTACGCATTAAAATTGTGATAACTTTCCCGAAGCGGGGTAATTGATTTTCCACAAGAAAAATTTCCTCTGATGTGATCACAGTCAACGGAGCAACTATAAATTTGGAGACTAAAAATACAAATCGCGGCGACGAAAATAACTGATCTCGTTTGTGATAGTCTGCTTCCACGAGAAGATATAGAGAACGCGAAACGTGTTGCGGCATCCCTTAGTCTACTCCGTCTATTTCAGTTCCCCCGTGACGTTCATACGCAAATATCAGGGAATATTTTGTAATCTTTATCGTAATTATGTCAACAAATTTAATTCGGGAGGTTCAAGTGATGTGAAAAATTCCGACGTATATACCAATCACCTGGGAAGCTCCCTTTTCACAGGAGTGTAATCCTCAATGAAATTGGAGATTTTAAGTTGTCAAGGTGTAACGACGACGAAGAAGTTTTATTTTATAGTTGTCTCATAATTTTCCCCAAAATATTGAGTGGGAATCCTTAATTATATACTACGTATTTTTTTCAGATATCAATTAATTAAAAAATATTCGCGCGGATGGAATATCTTTCAATTCATTACTTTCTCAATCTGCTTCATAGCTAAAAATATCTCTTATTAGATTGATGAATATTAAGTAACATTTCGTCACTGCTGATATTAAGAGTCTTACGGATATTAAGATGCTAAGGATGCTTTACAATAAAGCCAAAAGGTAAAATGGCGAACATGCAGCGTACGCAGTATATTACAACACTAGTATAGATTTTGTGAGTCAACTATTGAACGATGCACTCTAAGCTCATGATTTTAAATTTGTTGAATAGATAAATCATTGGAGCTCTAGAATGTTATCTGTTTATTTCAAAGTTATAGCTCATGAAGGTCAAAATTTCGGGATTTTAACTCAGTTTTATTCACTTGAATTTCTTTTATTACTTTTTTTATTTATTTATTTATTTCTCATTAATTGTAATGAACATAGTTCCTAAGACTAAGACTATACTAATTAACAATTAATGTTTGTAGGCCCACGGCTACAAGGCCATCTGGGCAGCTGTCTGCTGGTTTTGCCGGCCGTTCTAATTTACATGCTAAGCTTGTAACCGTATCTATGATAATGATTCTTTATATAGTTTAGTTTACAATGTTTTTTTTTGGTCTTATTGCTAAAGCTATGTTATCTACTTATTACATTGTGGAAAAATTATGTACGTCCAGGAGAGTTGTTAAAGTGGACTGCTTGGTGCAAGGTGTTATTCTAAGCTTAATAGAATTTATTATATTCTGTATCCAAAATGCAAAATATCAAGACTTTGGATAAAGAGTGGGTCATTTAAAATGAGAGTCGTATGCTTCTTAGCAAAATTAAAAGTTCATAAGGGTGATTCAAAAAATATGAAGCAAACATTTTTTAACCTCTTCTACCTTCCAAACAAGAAACAACTACCCTTCCTATGCAACAAGTTTATGCTATCTTTACCTATGCCTCTTTATGTAAGACACCCGTATTTGACGCCTTCTCATAGTAGGATAGTTTCATCTCTATACCGTTTACTGGGTACCGCTACTGTTTACATTATTCCTCAAATTATTCGCAAATTAGCGAAAATATTAGAATTTTTTTAAAATTGATTTATGCCGGTCATGTCATGAAATCATATTTGGTCTAATCTTACTGCACAAGCATATCATTAAAGTAATAACTGTACACGCGGTCTTACATCCTAGATGAAATCATAGCTGATATCAAGTTTTGTAACGCATAAAACTACAAACTGTGTGAGAAAATGTATTGGGTACTGACGTGTGACCATGTATTTGTGCTTGCGTGTCTGCACGGATATAAAAATAACAATTGATTTGAGACCAGTGAGCAATTGACTCCTACCTAGACTTTCTACCAGTATTATCAGATCGTGCAATTGTACGCGAATACTTACGAGAATGACACCATCGATAAGTAAAAATACCCATCTTCTCAGATAAATCCCGAGGATTGTGGGCATCATCAGCGTAATATACCTTTCCCAAAATATTATATCATGCATGAATTTATTTATTTAATTATTAGAACTTCATCAATGACTAATTGTTACCGTTTTAGAGGAATGTAAAATGAAAATAATGAATGTACACGAACACAAGAACTATTTTAGTGGGTCAACAAGTTGCAATTAGAGTACAGTACAGAAAAGAGCTTAATCGAGTCGAGATTTGAGCTAATTTTCACGGCATCGACATATTAATCCAATAAGAAACGACACATTAGCCGCGTTCTTTTTTCGTGATCCGGATCACAGGAGATTTTCGATTGACGTCGGTATCAAAATCGGTTATAAATTTACATGATTTGAAGGATTTATATATGTGACCAGCATATTCCACGATAGGACTGACAAAAGTTTGGTTATGTATAGTTTATGAAGCCATCTTTTGATTGATTTGCTAAGAATTGAATCAATATAATCCTCAAAGAAATTAAATACATTGCATATAAAGTAAGATTGAAATAGGATCCAATCGTACAAATTCAATTAATTAACTTAACTTTGCTCAATCTACTTTTGATTAAAATTTTTATTTTAAACAGTACATGGAGACTCAACTATAGCTGCCATAGCAAAATTAAACATGATGTAAGGTAAAAGTAATTTAAACAAATTTAACCCTTTATTACTATCCGGGGTCGAAAGCGACCCCAAAAATAATTCATTTATGTTTTTCTCTAAAAAAATAATGAAAATTCTCATCGCTCATTGTTTTAAAAACGAACTAAGGATAACTGAAATTCATTTGATGCCAATATAAAAAATATCGGTCCCTTTTACTGCGAAATATAAAGATGCTGGGGCCGTTTACGACCTCAGGGCAGTAATAGCGCAATTGGGAAATTCCAGACAGTTGTTCAGGGAAAATTAACAAAACCCAATATGTAAAGGTGAAGAAATAGTTTACAATGTTTTCCGCAATTTTTACATATTTGTAGTATTTGTGGTGTGAACACTTTTGACCAATTGTGTCACAAATATAGTGTGTCAAAAAAGATACGCTGATGGCCAATGTGTATATTTTATGGCCTATTAAGTGCTGTAGGAATAAACTCGTTTATACCTTTAAGTCTTTCAAACTAAAGGAACAAAGAATCTGGTGAAAAAAGACACAATTTTTTAAAAAAAAAATTGGTGTTATGTCTTCTAAGACCATATTTAGAGGAACATGTTGAACGCAGCATTTTTCCCTTCATGGACAGGATTGCCGAAATAATTGAAAAGGAAAGACATATTGAAGAGTTGGAGACTCCTCGTGGAAAGAGAGCAAAGTGCGCTTCCTGTCCACCATCAAAGATAGAAAATGCTTTAACTGTCTTTATAAATAAAATAAAATGCATAATTAGATGGCATATCTATTTCTAAATTATTAAAACTTTCATACTTAAAAAAAAAAGTTTCGAATTTCCTAGTAAAATCGGCTAATTTCACACTGGGGTCTTTACAGTTCAGCTTATAAACTCCACTTTTATCCAATGTACCAATTTTAGGTTCAATCTTGTTATTAGTTAGCAAATTTTTAAATGCATATCTATTGGAAAAGGCTGGTATTATATTAGCATTTTTCAATGTAATTTTTAATTTATTAGATAAACCTTCTATATGTGGAATTTTCCTGTTTTTGGTATTGCCCTGCACTGATGGGTAAATAGAATCGACAACTTGATTGAAAGTTTTCTTCTTGAGAATACAGATAATAGAGTAAAATTCTAAATAAAATAGACGTCCAGATGCATATCATCTACATATCTTGTCCAAAATAAAATATTTTTTATAACAGAAAGACCAGAATTAAAAAGCTGATTTTCTTAATTGCACATAAAGAATTCAGATAGAAAAGGTGAAAGATCCGAACCCATAGCTGAATGTAAAATTTCTCGTTAAATTGAAAATAATTTTGCTTAATGTACAGATCTATTAAACTAATCAATTGTAATGTTTTATTTTTGTTTAAGATTTCGGTTTAAGATTTCGGTTTTTGTATAAAACATTTATTAATTTAAGTAATTAAAGGAGTCGACGGAAACAAGTTACTAACATCAATTGAAATTAATTTAGAGTTATTAAAGATAATTAAATCTTCAGTTTTGGTAACTAATTCTAGGGAATTTTTTATTGAAAATTTAGATTCAAAGTTAATCAATGGCCGTAATATTTTGTTTAAAAGTTTACTCAGGTTTTACGCAGGTGCATTATAAATTCTGTTCGTATACTGGAATTAGCCACTCATTTGAATGTTGCTTTAGATGACCGAATGCTGTTACAAAATAACAGGAAGCTTACAAAAAACAGTTATTCTTAATGTTTTCCAACATAATTGGAATTCCTCGCCTTAATAAATAAATGAATTGTACACTTTCCCATAAAATTTAAAAAATATTAAAAAAAGTGGTATCTATATGTGAGACATGAAATTAAAACGAAAGTGATAGCTGGATGTATACGACGCAGGTTGAAATATGTTTTTTTTTCTTTGCGCTTAAATATAACTGAACGAGTGCAGGTTATAGTGAGCATTACAATAAAATTATAAAACTTTACCAGAGATTATAATTAAATTATTTAAATTTTCACATAAAACTGCCGTTAAACACTTATGATTTTTATTTGTATTTTGATTTGTTGATGTTTACAAGTGGAATTAATGTAAAACATTTGTGACATCTAAGTATATCAAAACTCCTGTCGTCATATACTTAACCATAAAATTGAAATAACCAGGTCGATGTCAAAATTATATCACATAAATTATGCGAGAAAAACGAACATTTCTGAGACACTTTTTGAAATATTTTTATATGTAGTTTGACAGACGTATGGCAGTGGTGCTTTGTTTTATTCGAAGGGCAATTGATAGTCAAATGAAAGTGAAAACCTCCGAAGAATAAATAGAAACTGGTTTCAGCGGAAAAAATGAAATTACTTTGTCTATTCCCAAACTGATATAAAAAGAAAACATTGATATATATACTTTTGTTTTTTTTTTTTTTTTGAAAACAACAAATATTTTCAGCCCACACTGACTCCCAGAAAGCAGATATGTATCATCAGCACAACATACATAGATTTTTAAGAAGTGCTAATAGTTTGGTACGCAGACGGGCAATAATAATCTCTTTAAAATTAGTGACCAAGCAATGAGACTTGACCTAGATTCCTTAATAAGTATTACATTAACGCCATCCCTTTATTGTCCGTACTCTGTTAGATCTGTATCGAAGTATAAGAAGGATTCTGTAAGAATGCAAAAATTTCTCCGATCGAAAAACTACGTTCGTCAACGTTTAGTCAGTTCTTTTTCCGAGGCTCCATTTACCAAATCCCACAATTTAACTTTTTCTAAAAGAAAGATTCTATCTTTCAACCCTTCCCCTCCTTGGACCATGAACACCCATTATATATCCCAGCATCCACGCACTTAATGGATTCGACAAACATTAGCAACACTGGGCTATGGAATTGCATCCAGTCTCTACCTAATCTGTTGTTCCCACCCTGTTGCTTCCACCATGACCCTTTCCTTGTATACATACAATATTTTCCCAGCACAAATAATTTTGAACAACACTGTACTCTCTCAATTATTTGATATAACGCTGTAGAATTGATGATTTGTTAAGTTATCATAATATAATCACCAGCTTGACGCTTCTGAATAAATAAATTACCCCCTCAGAATAGCCCAATAATATTCAGTAGAGCATAAATTATGCAGACATATATATCTATATGGGCTGCTGTTTCTATAACCCAATGTTACAATGGATGTTGTAGATATGTTCAAGATGGTATCCATAGGCTCTATTCTCTATACTTAATCCTTGATAAATGGTGAAAGGGATTTCTCTTGTATTTGCCATACACAATTTGAATCCAAATTGTTTCTTTAGTACTTCAGCGCGCCTTGTGTCTATTTTCTAGCACTTATTGGGGACTGCCTTCAAACTCATTGCTTTGAAGCTAGAACTTAAAAGAAAGGGGTGAGCATTTAAGCAATGCCAGGAAACCAAGGCTTATTATTGTGCTTTTGTAAACACTTTTCACGTATATACATACATATAAATAAATATAAATACATGTATCAAGTTAAATCGAGTTTCACCTCAAAATGTGCGGTTGATGCTTTTGAATTCATTTGCGAGGGTTTGTGGGCCACTTAAAGCTAATATTGATCGCGGGCTTAACCGAGCCCAGTGTCCGAATGACTTTCGTTGATTAAAAGGTATTTAATAGAAATTTCAAACCATGTGGAAATAACTAGGAATACAGTTTCCTAGATTACATAGAAAATCCTCAGCTCAGTTGAAGAGTTTAGAGTGCCATCGCCATGTAAGGTACATCAAATATTTACCATCCACCCACTATATAAATTTTTATAACCCTCCACAACGTTATTATTCCAGCCATTACAGTTTGCGGCATATCCCTCTGCAAAACAAGGATTGCTTCTAACATCACTTTGCCACCTTATTCAGGGAGCTCTAGATAAGTTTCTTGCTACAGATAAGTTTCTTGCTACATTGTGATAATTCTGCCCTGCCGATTACTTATAGAAGCCTGCTAAAGTGTCATCTAAATGTAGAAGATTGATTCTGGAACCATATGTTTGAAGAGTGAAACTTCCCGAAAAAATACACCTAACGCCTAATGCTATATGTTATTCCTTATTAAAACAAATTTCCCTAGCCAAATGAACGTCGAAACAGTTCTCATAATTGGTCGACACATGGTTTTTTTTATCATTGTAGTCCCTTCTGAAAGTCCTGAGCTTTGTTGCAGTTTTGAGTCAGTAAATGATGGAAAGTATGAAATTGAAAAACACATTTTTCATCATAAATTCGTTTCCATAGTGCTAATATAATTCTGAGAATTTAGAAATGGGATGGATATGCTTTAATGCACGTTGAAAATTAAGTATCCCGAGTCTCTAGAGCGTATAGTGAGAAAATTGAATAACATGCTTCAAGAAGAATCGCTAAATATTTTCTACGAGCGATTGGGATATATTTTTTGAACTTTCAAACACCCTCATTGAATTAAAAATTACAAATAAGTGCTAGGACTAAGCCGTCAATAAAAACACACACACTTCTTAAAATTGGACGAAAACTCTTAATTTTAATAATAATATAGAGAATAACACGAAAACGAAGATAAAAATAATGGTGAAGTACCTAACCATATTATGAACATATGAAATAAGCATTTGGAAATATGCGAGTATGCTATCCGTTCTTGTTCTGGAAAAGATCTATGCAAGTAAAGGAGCATCATTTGGTTATCGCCGGAAATTACTGACTCCCTTTAATTATAAAGGTTCTAACGCCAATGGCCCCAACGTATATGTATGACATGAATTTACCTATTGACTTACTCGGCCTGTCGAATGTGGCGCACCTCTACGATTCCTTTACTAGACCTAGATCGCATTGCTATATTATAGCAGGTCATACACATTGAGCTCCAAAAAAAGACTCTCTACCCTAGTAGACACGATTTGATGACTTCATCAATGAGTTCATCGTGAACATTTACATGATCACTCGATGAGCATTTCGAAGTTGTTACATTTTTTTTTTTTATTGAGATAATGAAAATACTCACTGACACATTCTTCAGTCAAATCATGATGAAATAATGGATAAACCTGTCGTAAAAGGAGACAATGTATAGCTATTAGGGAAGCTGTTATGACAGAAAGCGCATCAACTGAAAAGAAATAGAGTGAACTGCACAAAAGAGTGTAGACTAAAAAGAGCACCTATTTCGACTGTTTGTTTCACAAGCGATTAGAGGAGCTAGATGATAGCAATGCACTTCACACCATTTTACGCAACTTTCTGTAAATGAATGCAATTTTCAACTGCGCGTCATAATTAAAAGCTTTACTATTTTTTAATCCATACAACACACACCATTCGTTCAAAATAAGAGAGGCAGTGAAATTTCATGGAAAAAAATATGAGTTTTGAGTAGGAAGGAAAACGCTCACGGAATGCTCATCGAAAAGCCAATCGGTGGAAACTTATAAGAAAACAGCACCAGTAGAGAAATTTATACAACATGCGTAATTCCTAGATGCAACTTTACCCGAAGCGGGAAGAGGATTTTCGAAACCGATGAGTATTTTCTACTACGGTAAGCTGTGTCCTGAGCTGATAACGAATCGAATCGCTAGAGCACCGTTGCAATATCATTATTTTGATGAAATATCTAGTCTTATCCTTTGTATAAATCTCTGCATGCAATACGCGCCTATCTCTTCACCATTCAAAATACTTTCGGCATGCAGTCAAATTCCGCGATGTGAAGCAGTCTACCATTCTGTATAGTTTCTCGAATCTACAATCTGGGAAAGTTAAGAATTACATACATCGACACCTCCGCTACTCTCCTATCTTTTCTTTTATAATTCTTTATCACATTTCCTTTTACTACGTGTGCTTTACATTACAAAGCTTAACTTAAAAATAAAAAAAAAACTTAAAAATAAAAAAAATAAAATAAAGTCATACTGGAGAGTATTAAAGAATTACTTGTTGTAAAAATATCTCTTTAGCGAGTTTTTATAACACCTTTCACAAAATCGAACTTAATGCAATTGGATGGTATTTAGAATCATAGTAATGGCACTTACGCATCGAACACCGAAAACCGAGAAGGTCTACACCGAAAACTCGCTTTTGTTTGCACTTTTTTTCGGTTAAATAGAAGCGACATTTAATTTTCATAGAAGTTGTACGATGAGTGCTTATACAAAAAGGCGTGTTTTAATTGATGGTCCCTATTCATATTATTATAAAAAAAAATTTCCTCAAAAATGAGGTTAAGTAAAACCGAAAATCTTTTTCGCCCTGAAACGAAGTTTCGTTTTTCGGCGGATAAAACGTAAAATTTTTTTTTCGTAAAATTACAAGCTGAAAATGGGGATTTTTTTTAAAAATTTTCAATTGTTTACACACACACATATAGGTTTCATTCTGACTAATTCCAGCAAAGTAAATACCTATTCTCTTCTGTTTAATTCGAGTTTCCCCATAGTTCAACTGATCTCTCAGATAGGTTCCAAGATGGTAGAATCACTGGTGTCAAATCTAAAGTTTAAGTGTGGCAGTCACTCTAGCCTAACCTATACATATTTACATATTTATGTCACAAAGGACTAAAGGAAGTTGAAGAAGAAGATCAAGGACAATGCCCACTTTTCATCCAACTTTAGACCCGACACCTCCAGACATGAGAGATATCTTAAACGATGCTTTATGATACTCTGAACATATTATTTATTTCCATCTAGCGGGGGAAAGCTTTGGCGATCGAATGTACCTTATGAGTGACTTTCTTGGGTGAAAAAGTGAACTTTTCTACTTTTCGTTATTGTGCCGAATTGGTGCGTCGGGGAAAATGACTTCCAACGAGAAAAATATTCAGAACAGAGCACTAATGGCCATGGACGAAAGAACTGCAAAAATATATTGGAAATGTAGTAGCTGGGGAGTGTGTGACCCAAGTGCATGAATATGGGTTTTTCAGCGGCTAAACGATCCGGAGAAAGTTTTCTGAATCAGAAAAAATATACACCATCCGATAGTACTCTACGAATCGTAGGTGGTAATGAACTGAGGCGAACAGTGAAACCCGTTTTCCGATCGGACATAACCTTACCGAGGTTGAGCCGATCTAAGGTCCGAAAATCTAGTACCTCCGTTCGAATAAAAAAGGGGGAAATACTGAAAAAGCGAGAATTGGGATGGCTATTAATAGCTATTTAATCCTCCGAGTATACGAGTGTTGGTACCCAAACTTCTTCTCAGGACCGAATGACTTCGGTTCTGTACTAGATTTTCCAAAATGTGTTAGATCAAACTTTGCCCCCCCCCCTCCCCAACTTTCCCCTGCTAGATAGAAATAAAAGTTGTTAATATAAAAATTTTCAGAGTATCATAATGCATTGCATAATGCGTTTAAGACATCTCTCATGACTGGAGGTGTCGGGCCTAAAATTGACATTCCCTTATAATAACTAATGCTCTGCCTAATAATAATTCCATAAGCCCTACTTAATATAAGTTATATCATATTCATATCAAATAAAATAATTAAAAAAAAGGAGTTTTCAAACAAAACTGAGGCCAAGCCGCATGAAAAAGTAGAAAATAAACTTTTCTTCACACACAGAGGTGGACTCAGATTTTATTCGCTGACAATCACTGATATATTTCAGTATGATCAATCAGAGGTAATAATTGATTTGATTCATGAAGAGAAAGAATATTTAAGAGAAATGTTCCAATCAAAAAATCTGAGTCCACCTCTGTGTGTGAAGAAAAGTTTATTTTCTACTTTTTCATGCGGCTTGGCCTCAGTTTTGTTTGAAAACTCCTTTTTTTTATTTTATTTTCTGCCTTTTTCACGTTAACTAAATTGTTATTACGTGCTGCATGGAGATATTTTAAAACAATTTCTAAGTCATGTTTGGTGCCGATCCGAAAACAAAAATTTTTCGAGTATCAAATCGTTGAAGTACTGCATCGGTTTTCTGAAATTAAAATTATGTTTTAAACAGCGCTTGATCCCATATAACATGAATTTTCCTGATTTTCCATATTTTCAACAGACATTACAGACTTACATGAATTTTCCACGATTTTCGATGTTTTCAACAGACATTACAGACTTACATGAATTTTCCACGATTTTTCATGCAAGTTTTCATGATTGTTGAAGAGAAAGTATTGATGCCAGTAGGACGGAAAAAAATGATTCCGCATAGCTCATAAAACTTTTTTGTCGGAAAATTCCGGAAATTTTCGGAAAATTATCCAGAAATATTGGAAAATTCTGCATTTTTCATGAAACAGATTTACACTAATCATATCGATGAAAATTTCTCCGACGATTTTCCCGCTTTTCCGGGTTTTCCGCAGAGTTTTCCACAAAAGCAACTTTATGCAACTCATTTCGGTCTACAACTTTGTCTTAGGTTGCAAAACGCTCAAACGCTTCCTTGGTCTGAAAAACTCCGGAAAAGCGTTTTACATGAATTTTCCTCGATTTTTTCTGCAAGTTTTCACCATTGCCGGAGAGGAAGTAATGATTCCAGTTGATAGGGAAGTTGATCCTGCATAATTTAGAAAACTTTTTTACCGGAAAATTTTCCGGAAATGTCGAAAAATTTCGGAAATTTTTTTCGGAAAACTCTGCATTTTTCCTGAAACGGATTTATCATTAATCAAATTTGTACCAAATTTTCAAATGATTTTTCCCGATTTTCCGGGTTTTCCATGGAATTTTCCGGTTCAAATTGTGATAGATTCAATTGTCACGCGACAAGAACCTGTGTGCCAAATTTCAGCTCGCTGTGATGACGTAAAGTGGGTCTACGAGAGTGTCGAAAATAGTAAAAAAGAAATTTATAAATAGACAGACAAATTCGTGTACGAGTTAAAGGGAATGGCCTCAAAAAGTTGGTCCAATGTGCCTATAATCAAAATAACCTGCCATGCGAATTTTTCTTGCACTCCACTCCATCGACAGTAGAAAATTCGGATTAAGGCAATCTCTACAAACCAAACTTAAATTTTACTCAAAATGTTCTTGAGTTCCTTGAGTTGTTCGGACCGATAGTGAAACACCCTATATAATAAAGATGTATATAAAATGTATATAAAATTCTAACTTTTTCATTGCTAAGGTTACAGACCTCAAGCCTATGTATTTGGTGTTGTGCTAATAAGAAGTAAGCTGAAAGTTGCTGTAATTTATGGTAAACTCGTCCAAACTTCTGGATTTCAATATAATTCTTTAAAATCTCAGGACAGGATAGTAAAGTGTCTTTAAGAATTTCCCAATTTCCTTTCATTTATAAGACATAGACTACATCTACATTTTTTCAGCTAAAAAACTATGATGTGTTTGCTTAAATGATGGGTTTCGTCATCCCCACATCAATATCGAATTCCATTTGTTGAAAGTTGACATGCTGACAAGACCATGTATATACAGTCGTTTACTTCAATGGAGAAAACGACATCAAGCGTTGTCTTCAGAAAGACTAAGGAAGTCCATAATTCAATTGAATCGGGAAATGAAAAGAATAATTAATTTTGTTACAAAAATGATCATATATTCGCCTGCATGTATTACATACAAATTGAAAATTTGTTGCAATATTATGAATTTGATCATGATCAATTCGCTGCTAGCTAAGCGACTTGCTTTGAATTAATATCTTAATGTTATAAAAAAGTTTAATTTTCTAATCCGAGTCCTTAAAAAAATCAATAAACGAAAAACACCTTCCCAACTTCCCCTACAGGAAACGATAGGAACCAATTTGAAATATGTAGTTATCATGAAAGCAAGTTTAGAACTCAATACGGACTTAAACACCTTTTCATAAATGGTGTTTAATACGACATCTTCAACAGAGTAAATTGTAATAAATTTGGCAAACTAAGATGGTTTTGGGTACGTTTCCAAAAAGAACATGGGATAGTGCAAGTCGGTAAAAGCTTATATACATATGTATATATATATATATATATGACGAATTAAATTATTTCTCAATTATCTGTAAAGTAATCTAACAATCCCGTTTTCTAGTGTTTTAAGGAACAAAAAATGCGGTCTCGTTCGCTTTTAGTTCGATTTAAGTGAAGGCAAGGCACTGTCCTACTTGTCATCCAAATAAACGCATGCTTCATCCTCGGCAAAATAAAAATATTTCAACAGCGAATACCTGGAGTAAGAAATTATATTTCTACCCTAGCCTAGATGGGGTATACTAAGTTTGTCATTTCGTTTGTAACACAGAAATAACGATGGTTGAGCAAAAAGGGATGGGACACAAGCATAATATTAAAAGTTATTTTGGTTTTTGCATGTCCGTCGGTCCATCTGTCTGTCTTCACGAGATCGCGTTTTCTTAGAAAGCTGAAATTTGACACACTAGCTTTGAAAAAAACAGTAAATTAATTTCGAAAACAAATCGGGTAACTTCTTCTTAGGGTTGCCATAGACAACTTTCGTTTTTCTTGAACACTGCCTGAGAACGCGTCAACGTAGACAGCTGAAATTTTGTACACGATGCTTTCATATAAATAGTAAATATTATTAAAAATGGCCTAAATCGGCCAACTCCTTTTTGGTATTGCCATATAAAAATTTAGGTTTTTTACGTATACTATACTGTGAAAATCATCAGTTCTAGACGTTTATATTGTCCTGAAAAATTCTTCAGAATATGAAACCCTACGAAATTGGTAATAACTATTTTTACTGTCCGCATACCAAATTACATACGGACATTCATCCTAGGGTATTATGAGAATTGGTCTTAGACCGATTCTAGCTTTTTTACTTGTTTAAATAAGAATTCATGTGCCGATGTTCCTACATATAGATAAAGTATCTGCTCCCCTTTTCACAGCCGCTGGTGCTATTTATATCGACGTGTATCTTTTACATAAAGTATAATAGCTCATGCTGAAAAAATGAAATTTCCGCGCTATATTACACTCCCAAAGAAAATGAACTTCCTTCCTAGCAAATTTTAAGCAAAATTCACTATAAATTCTAACGTATGTAGAACAGGAAGTTTTACGGACAAGGATGAAATTTTATTGTGGTTTTATTCTACATATACCGTATGTTAACTTAAAATATGCCCCGGTTTTATACAACAACAAAACCCAGGCGAAAGGGATGTTAAAATTGTTGAAAGTTTTCAACAACCCCGCATACTTAAAACTTCTAACATATATCGTACGTAACTATGTACATATATACATATAAGGTGCTTGGGCTTATGCAAGCGGATGTAAATAATATCCACATGAATTGACCTGAAATAAATAGCGTTGGCTGTTGACAAAAGAACTTAATTACAAGAGTAAAAGATGCTTGCTCCATCTGAACTTTTTTTTTTGTTTTTTTATTATTTCTTAAAAAGTTATGGAACTGGAACGAAGTCTTGAAAAGTGTTTGTCGTTTATTTATCGCACGAAAGTTAAAGAAAAGGGAGTGCTCTTAATGACAGACACATATTTTGTTTATAGACGAGAGTTTTACTCTGTACCTTCATTTTTCGAGTTTATAGACTTCGAGAAATTGAAATTTACGATTTTCTACTCAATAGATAATTTGCAAACTGCATTTCTCCGAGTTAATTAATGGAATATAAGATGTACATATAATTAAGCTGACAACACAACTTTTTTAAGCCTTATGCATTTGTAATAACTTAAAAAAAAGAATCCAGATCGAAGAATCTCTTCCGAAATTAATTAATTTTCTCTAGGCGGGTTAGATTTTAAAATTCTAAAAAGTATTGAGTTTCGTTAGTTTAAACAGTTTTAAGCATTAAGAACAAGTTGTTAATGACTCACACTCAATTCTTTTTGCTAAGATTAAACTCCACGGCCATTGCTCAGGTATCTTTCCGACATACTGAAAAGAACGTTCATAGAAAACTGAGAAAAAAAGTGTCCGTAACATTTCAGATGAAATTAATAAGCTTTGTTAATACAGCTTAAAGTTATACACTAACATAACAATCATAATTTTGGAGCTATTTAGAATTTACTTGCATTTGCATTGATACGAGTATGTAAGTTGAAATTGGTGAAGGTACAACTTCGCTTATAGCTTTATGAAAAAGCAATAAATGATTAAAATAATACTCATCGACCAAGTACTGGAACTATAATTATACCATTAATTAATTATAATGGTTTGCGTATATTTTAGTTTGATTCCTTAAATTCCCAGAGGTGATCGGTTTAGTATATCTTAATTAACACAATTATTTAAAAATGTCAGTAGGTACGAGCGATAAAAACTATGATTCTTATCAAAACCTGAAATAAACCAAAATGTTACAGAACTATCTCAATCGAAGCATTTTGTTTTAATAAAATATTATAATTTTATAAATAGGTTACTTATAAATTAGAGCAGTTTTGCTATGAAGCTAAGGCAAGCTTGTGTCTCTATTTACTTTAAATTCCTTGGAACGAAAAAAGTTTATTTGTAGTATATAAAATCCCTGAAATCGAGTTACTGAGTACTTCGCTTACATAAGTTTTGGTAATAATTCCTAAAAGTCAAAGAAAGTCAAAATTACATACTAAATATATAACATTATATATGCCATATATATTAAGTAGATATTATATATTATGTACTTTTGCACACACGCCTGCCCTTTCTGGTTCTTATTGTAGATAAATTAGTTGCGACAATTTTTGATTGCGTTTGAACTTTTGAACCTGGATCACAAAATTGAGGTAAGTGTAACAGCTGTTCATAATTTTAATGAATGAATCGCAAATCACTGGTGTCGGTATTGGATAAACCATCAGGAGTGAGAATACAGTAATACACAATATACATATCTGTATTTTGAAAATTTTGCTTTAGTAAATCTCAATTTAAATTTTCGTAGAGCGCAAGCCCATATCCGCAAAAGGTTTCAAAAAGAATAGTCTTTCGAGTACATATTGCGAAAACATAGAAGAATATTCAGGCATGCGCTTGTATAACGTATAGGTACATATTATATGTAAATAAAATGCACTATTATAATATCAAGGGCTTTTAATTCCTTCATCAGCAGTACTCAGTACATCAAACTGTAAATAAATGAGTGGTGGAAAGCTCAACTAGAACTATTCTGATTATAATTCAAATAAAACGGAGCCAAAAATAAACAAAAATTCTTTACAGCAATGATTTGAACTTATACCGCCGACAACACGTAGATACCAGATAACTGTTGTACAAGTCTACATACATAGGAATAAAATATGTTTTCAAGAAAACAAAATAATAATGTAACTTTAGCGAAATTTCCAAAAACGGAAGACAAGGTTATGTTTTATTTATAACTCCTTGGATCGATTTCAATCGCGAGCCAATAACTCGTCAATAACTCCTTATCAAGCAAAAAAAAAACAGGCGTTGATGTTTGCAACATCACAAAAGAAAAAAAACACCCAAACGACCTCAATGGTAAGGCGATAACAAAGGTGAACGTTGTCAAAGGTGGCACTCAGGGTGCATGTAAAAGAATAAATGGGGGGAAATATTGACTGGTGAAATTTTTAACGAAACCAAAATCATTGAAATACATTCTAAGGAATAATAAAAGTAACTAAATGAAACAAAAGTAGGTACGTGCATACTAACTTTTTTGTGCTGTATCCTTTTCAGTGCTCCTGATTGCAGATCTCTCAATAGATTTCTCCTGCGAAATACCGCTAACACGTTAACGGCACTTCCTTGGAACAGCATGTATAGTTGGTAATCCATTCAAGAGCATGACTTCGAATCACAACTGAACACAACTTTCACGAATCATTTTTTATTCCTCCACTTTCTTTGAAACTTTTTTTGGTAATTTACATAATTACACGATATGCTTGGTAGGTAATTGCACGATATTCAACTTTCACCGGCTTCAATTTACCTTATCATGCCACCCGAGCTAAAAACCTGTGAGAACTTCTGAGTCGATAGGTGTTACACTCATGAACACTTCTTTTCCTAACAACTTTTGCTTTGCAGCGGACCTGATAGCTTAATTTCTAGGCACCTGCTTAGGTATTTTGTAAACTTTTCAAAAGCGGAAATCTTTGGTATTTTCACAGGTTTCATGATATCTTCCCAGTTGGGCTTCCGCTTTAGCCACTGCACAATAAAAATAAACGAAAATTGTCAACTATAAATTTAAAAATAAAACTTGAGAGCAAGAGAACTGGCAATGGCAATTTGTGTACGTATATATTGGAGATAATCCACACAACCGATCAAAAAAGTGCCGAATATTATAAAGCTCAGCGATTAGCTTTTATAAGTTGCGTTCATCAATTCTAACATTCCGCTTAAAATATAAATAAGAAATAAAATGAAAAAATTAATTCCATACAACGGTTTTAGCATCACGGCGGTTGGGCTTCGACTAGCCTTGTCGGGATTCGAGAAAGCGAGATACTGGAAAACCCCCTGAGAACTATAGCGAAATTCAGCAAAGAAAATCAAAAAGCTTCGGCATTGGATTGCGCGCGAATAATTCGAGAGAAAATTACTCGCTCGCATAGCAAGTAAGCAAAGAACACGGAAACGGGAACAAACAGCTCACAGGCGCTAGAACTAGCACGTTCAATCCAGGAAAATATGCCGTAAAATTAAAGCATACTAGCAACAGCGCTGTCGATTGGACTAGGGCACTAGTGCAACAGGGATAACCCGAAATCATACTCCCGTTTCTGAGAGTCCCCTGCATTAGGGAGAAATGTTCCCTGCCAATCCTGGAAGTTTGACCTTTGCAAAGCTTTTCCGGCATACAAAAAGGATATTACAGTTAACCCCGTTAATATTGTTAAATTCCTGGCTAAATGATGAAAGTGATTGCTGTTGCGCTATCAGACATCTCGAAGAGAGTTCAGTTTCTTCCAATTCAACTGCAGCGTTTTTATAGATCCTTGTTCCCAGATTCCCAGCCGCAGTAGGATGGCTCCTTTCAAATAGATAGCAGCTATGCAAGCGTTTTTAAAAAGCTTCTATATGCGAGGCTTTCTAGTACTTTACAGACTGGAATGGTCGGTACTCCTATGTAAGATTTTCATAGAACTCTTAATTAAGCCAAATACTTTCGCAGTTTAGTTGTTCCGATTAAAAATGCCTAAATATCCGAGTAACTCATTGACGCTGTGCTCTATTTGCAGTAATTACTTACTGAAATGTAAAGTTCCGTAATTGTTTCCTTTACCAAACGAGGATTTATTTATTGTTGGCTGCGGAAAATTAAAGTAAATGGAGTAATTGCGCTACAGGGTTTCTTCTGTTCGATTTAATTAGGGAAAGGGAGCTCATACACATGACATCTTTAACCAAGGCACAAATTGTGTGGCCTTGACGTTCCATAAAGCTGCTCAAGTCTGTTTACATTTTTTAAATACCAATGAATGTTCGGTTGGAATGGAATTAACAATTTAACAGTTTGAATTCTCTTAATTAAGTGTGTAGGGGTGAAGTTCTTTGCTGACTTGAATTACTAAGTTTCTCGTTAAATTAAAATAGTGAAAGAAGCCTTTATTATTATTTATTACAATTATTTGTTAAGAATTTTTCGGATCATTTCAATGTTTCATCACGTATTCATATTATTTTCACAGATCATTGCCACATGTTTTGTTCGCTAGTAAAGGCTGTCATTTCCCTAAAAGACCAATAGAAAGTAGTCCATTAAAACGGAAACCTACCTACCTAGAGCTTAAATATTACTTTCTAATTTGCCACACTATATTTCTTGCTTTCGACGTATCTTCATATTTATTTACATAGTTCTTAGAATGATTTGCGCAGTTTTTCGATTATACTGTTATATTGAAATTTACGGAAATAAATGCACGTCGTTCTTCTGCTAAAATTACCTATAAATTTGATGAAAATCGTCTATGCACTCATTAGCTAAACCCAGGAGTAAAAAAACTTTTCAGCTGGTTTTTGATAACTTTGTCGGAAATGTTATCTATGCCGACGGACTTTTTGCCTCAGATAGTCCTGATTAGGGCGAAAACATGAGCAGGATTTGAAAAGATGCTTAAATCATCCGGATTTAAGGACGGGTTTGTGGAGTTAAAGATTGTGGTGGAGGACCCCACTGCCTGGGCAGTGAAATCATCAACACCCCAGTCTACGGTGGTCCTAAAGGTTTCATCGCTTAGAGATGAGATGTCTTTGAAAGTGGATTGGAAATATTCCGCGAAAGCGTTGCATTTTTCTTGGCGAAGGTTGTAAACGTTCGAGTCGTTTCAAATGGTTTTGGGGAGTTTTGCCTTTCTGTTGCAAACCCTGTTTTAAACAGTGTGGACCGGGTCGGATGGGAGCCAGTTTCTTCCTAAACTCTTGATCGAGAAATATTTTTGTTTGTTCCTCAATAATTGTTGACAAGCAATTAAATTGCGACAACACGCTTCTGTTGACTGCATTGTGGCTATTAAGGGTTCGGTGAAAAATACGGTTAAGTATTTTTGCGAAGTATCTGCCTAAATTATATAATTTTTGCAGTTGATGCGACATTTCCTTCAATGGCGTTGTTGAGGAAGGCAATGTGGAAGTCAATTTCCAAGTTCGTGAGATTCCGTTGCGAGTCAGGGAGATTTCCTGCGAGGAATTGAGAGAGCCTGTCTTGAAATTGTTGCCAGTCAAGGTCTTTGAGTGAAGTTGAGGCTTGAGGGTCAAAAGTCAAAATATTTAAGGGTTCGCTGGGGGTGATTGAGTGTTCATCTGCCAAGTGATCAGATTCAGCCATATGCGCTGTGCAGACATAATTTGAGAATTGGGGAAGGAGATTAATAAGATTAGAGGTTGCGATATAGAAGTCAAGAATTGACCCAGATCGCGGGAAAGTCGGAGTATCCTGCGAGACGACGACGAAATCATGGGTGGTGTTAAAGAGTAGCCAGTCATGTACTGCCTTGCCTGACGGACTTACGACAGAGTCATTTAACAACGGGTGCCTGGCGTTGAAATCACCACCAAGCACCGTGTAAGTGAAATTGTCCGAGATTCGAGCAATGCTTTTCATGTTATTCTGGATATCAGCTCCCGAGGCGTGGCATCTATTATATAGGGGGATTAAGAGAAGATGCTTGTTGTCACGAAGTTCTAACTTGACAGCAGTGCATTCCATATTGGAAAGGTTAGTTATTTTCACATCTTCGAATTTAAGGTTTTCCTTAATGAGAAGGGCAGTGCCTAGGGGAGTATCAGATTTGTCCTGTCGGACGAAGTTGTAGTGCTCAAAAGTAACTTATGTCTCTCGGTGAGGAGAGTTTCAGAGAGGAACATAATCGTGGGTTTATGCTTAATGAGGAAGAGATTTAGTTCTGCTCTTTTGCTGTGCTTTACCAACGAATTTCAGTTAAGTGACATGATTTTCAGCTTACTGAATTGCCTAGACATAGTCCAAATGCAAATTGAAGGTAAGCTGCTTATTTTTCCGAGATGGAAGAGAGCTTCTTGTATTTAGGAAGGAAATTATTGATTTTACCCATAAGGACGAAAAGGTCGCAGCCAAATAGAGACTTGGATTCTTTGTTGCTGAAATCGTCAATTCCTGACACTCTGGGTTTTCTAGGTGCTGCCTTGGGCGCAGACCTAGGTGCTGCTTGGGGCTTGGCAGCTGTGGGTTTAACAGAATTGTTATTATTAAACGTGTTTTTAGAGATTACCTGGGCGAAAGATTTACCTGGCTACACGTAGTTCCTTGTGGCTTGCTTCACGAAGTCTTCACGTTGGCTACGCTCCTCATTCTTTTTGGCACGTAGTTATACGAACTCCTTGTACTTGGCGCAACCTATCATAAAAAACTACTTAAAAAGCAAGAGTTACAAGAAATAACAAATAATGCCGTGATTTTTATATTATCTAATGCAAAAATGTATTACATCGTATAAATTTTGAGCACCCCGTACTAAAAGCAGTTGAGGGAACGGATCCAACTTGTTTACCTCCAAGCTTAGTACCTTTAATCACACTTTTCCCAAACCTTTATTGATCGAAATGATATTGATGCGTTAAACGCAGAATGACGTATTGTGTAAATACAGGAATTTGTACCAAAGTCACTGTTATTTGAAGAATACTAGATTTTTAATGTAAAAATGCTCTAGTGGAAAAAATATTTGCCAATTTAGAAAAAGTTATTAGTTGCCATATGTGCCTTCCATAATGCTTGTAGCAAAATACCTTAGATGAATGCCTGTGTGTAATTTCGCACGATATGCAAATTTGATTGATAAAGTGTTTTTTCACATTTATTTCTAGAACGGCTCTTCGGACAGTAAAAATGATTATGTATAACCAATTTTATAGGATTTTATATTCTGAAGCACTTTTAAGTACGATAAAAACATTTTCACAACATATGTATATTGTATATTGTACAATGTTCGTATGAAAATATCAAGAAAGGGTTCTCGGATTTAGTCTATTTTTAAAGTTGTATTTACTATTTTCATGAAAACGCCGTGCACAAAATTTCAGCTTTCTTCGCTGACGCGTTCTCGGGCAGTGTCGAAATATATAGTGAAAAACGAAAAATTTTTATGGCAACCCTACGAAGGTGTTGCCCGACTTGCCCAATTTCGAACTTATATCTTTTTTGGTTTTTAATATTTCACGTGGAATATAACTCGAGAACACAGTTTCCATGAGGACAGATGGAAAGACGGTCGTACGGATAGACAAACAGAGACAGATAGACAGAGGGAAATGCAAAAACCGAAATAATTTTTAAAATTATGAATGCGTATCTCACCCGTTTTGCTCTACCAGTATTATTTCTTTGCGTTACAAAATAATGACCAAGTTAATATGCCCTCTGGCATTTCATATCCCAGGGTTGAAAAACGCGCCACAATGACTGCTTTTTATTGCGAAAGAAACATTGATAACGGGATATCCGTAGTAATAGGAAATAAGTAGCGGGCAGCATGCGAAAATAGTAATGCTAACCAAGATTTTTTTTATTGTAGAAAGTTTGTCATTTATGTACTTGAAAAAAAGTAGAATGTCTCAAATAAGAATATTGGGTCGAAATGGGTTAATTTATTCGCAGACGTTCGTTGTTAAAAATAAAAACACTATATCTACAACATTTCAACTACATTAATCGAGGTTTATATGCTATTCTCCGTTGAGGGGCTCTATTCTCCATGTCTGAAGGAAGGTCTTCATCAGATCGTGACCAAATTTTTAAATTGAATTCATTCAGAAATATCGGAAATATGAGGTAACTTCCACAAAAAGAAATCTGTCGAACAGATATTTCACCACTAAATTTTTTTTGAGTTGAGCTTTTTTAACATCTATTGCTTTGTTTTTGTTATTTTCAAGCGTAGTTTTTTTATTTTCCAAAAAAAGGCAGTATTTTTTTTACATGGCAGTCTCAGGCTACATAGCTTTCCCACTGACAATAAAACGAATAGCTTTTAATAAAATTTTAATTTGAAAATTACTTACATCAAAAAAAAAATATAAAATTTTAATTTAATATGATCGGTTTTTATTTAGTCGTGTACTCCGTTTTTTCCGAAAGTACTCCAAGCGACTGCACTGGAGCCATCCACAAATTTTGGCTAAAATCTATTTGTCTCCTTCAAGCTCAATATGTACGCTGAACTTTAATCAATTTTGGAAACAGTACGGCTGTATTAATTGGAATTCATTGGAATTGACATAAAAATTGAGACAAATATATTGCTTATATACGTCTATCTCTTACAAGCTCAATAATATTTGACATCAAATCTGCAGAGGAGCACATTTTTCAGTAATATTAAAAATTAATTTTTGTGTTAATTAAAACAAGTTTAACTTCCTAAACAATTTGCATTAATGCAATACTATTTTATAACATCTTTAGTGTTTCTAAACTGCAAATGATAACAGATTATGATCGCTGTACAATTGTACGAAATAACGGGTTTTCACAGCCTGTTCAAAATTTGTGCTATTTTTGAAGCAAGAATGCTCAGTCCATTCTTATTATATGTCAGTGTTACCATAGTTTCAAACATCTCCAAGCTGAACAATGTGTAAATGTGATTTAATGGCAGTGTTAATCCAATCTTTATTAAAATAGCCTCCATATGTATATTAGCGTTTATGTCCCATGAAAGTAAGCCTGACTGAAACCAATAGTTTGGCGTTACCCTAGATGAATGCCCGAAAATTAGCCACCCTCTGTTTTTACAATATGCAAGTCAAATCTAAAGATCAATTAAAAAGTGGTTTTCGCATTTCGTCCTACATCTATTCGACAGACTGTAAAAATGGTTGTAACTGATTTTATTGGTTTGAGCAAATTCAAGTGAAACATAATGCTCCGAAAAATACTTTATTAGATTTTCTGATGTGGAAAACAATACAATTATGTTTATTTCGAGTCCATTTGTTGCTAAAGTTTTGTATTTTTCGTTAACTGCGGACGGAACACATAAGGATGTTTGCTAAGGTGTTTTTTACATTTTTTATAATTTGAGATCTTATTCGCTTATTTATTATTTATTTTTCTTATAAATTATGTAATTTTATGTCCAGTTAAGCTGAGGAGAACCCGGATTTGTCAATTTTATTAATTTTAGGTTTGAATTTATTGTTGACTACATAGAATTTTTTTAAAGTTATAGTGTTAAAGAAGGCTGGTTTTATGTTTTTTTCTCGATATACTTTATTTAAACTTCTTGATATCTCCCCAAAGTAGGGGATTCTTCTCTATTTAATTGGATCGTGATTCAAACTTAGCCGTGTGGAAGGAAAAGTCATTTCACTAGGTTTTTTATAGTGTTTTTGCGTCAATAATTAATAGATAGTTCTATTACTATACCCATTATTTCTAGCGTTCAGTTTTATTGTCGTGAGAACTTTTTTGAAGTTTTCTTGATTTAATGGTATTTCTAGCAATTTATCAAGCATGGAGTGAAAAGAGGACATTTTAATATCCCACGGGTGCAAAGAAGACCTGATTATTATCGTGTCAAAGTAAGTGTCTTTTCTATACAGTATATTGGAATTCAGTTTTGTTACTCGTTCAAGATATTGTCAATTAATTATTCATTGTTCTGAGGCAACATGAGCCCTGATGATGTCCTGATAAGGCAAAACGCGTTGGTGGTTATATTATATGTAAAATAAAAATATATATGTACATTGTGGAAAAAACAATAAGTGTTTTCTTATCTTTTATAAGATGGCAGTTAAAATAAATATATTCCATCAAATGTTATCTATAAAATTTGTAAATTGATATTCGATAGATCAGTATAATAAATAGTGGTCCCTGAGATGGAGGTAATGATGAAATTTGTTCTGCACCTGAGACTAAATTCATTACATATACATAAGTATACTTTTCCATGATCACTCGATGATCAGTTCGATTAGCTGTTACATTATTTTCTTGTTGAGATAAGCAATGAGATAATTAAAACACACGCTGGTACATACGGCAGTCAAATCATGATGAAATAATTAAAATGCGCACTGCTAAATTCATAATGACGACATTTGTTGAATTAGAACTCTTTTGTCCTGATTTTATTGACTGATCAAAGGTTCTTGTAGGTTAATCTTTGTTGATGGTGAAAAATGGTTCTTGTACCGCAACACCAGTGATAAATCTACTTTGATGTGTATTATTAAAAACGTTTTTTTTTTATTGTTGGAATGTAGGTAGGTTATGTTATGTATAGGCAATATTGATATATAAATCAGTTATTATAATATCGCACGATCATTTTATTGTACATTTTCGTTTTTGGTGACCAGTGTTGGCTCAGTGGATGGATATTGTTACGAGATGTTGCTAAATAAAGCTACATTTCTCACTTTTGTTATTGAATCGTACTTATATTCCGCTAGTTAAGCTCTATGTAATCATTTTAAGTTAATAAAACTATTAAAGAAACACTTTAATTAAAATTTCAGCTATGTATGCGCACATTTCATTTGATACCTGACTTATGAAAACTTTTCTTTCTGCGATTGCGTCTATTAAGGTATTTCCTCTGTGGAAAAAATGATGAGTTCGATTTAACAAAATATAGGAAAATGAAAAATAAGAAAAGCAATTTTGTCTATAAAAAAATATATTGACTATGCGAGAGTCACCATAGGGAAATTAGTAGTTTGTATTAGAGCTGAAAGTGTCCGGATAATTTACTATCCGGATTATCCGAGATAATTAGGATCCGATTCCTCAAATCCGGGTATCCGGATAATCCGGATCCTATTATTCGGGTCCCAACTATCCGGATCCGAATCCGGATCCAAACTATCCGGATCCAGACTAAGCAAAAAAAGGTCAAAATTTCCCTCAGATTGCATTGTTTCATTGGGAAAATATAAATTTCATGATATTCTCATTTTCTCAATGAAACAACACAATTTTGAAGCTTTTTTTCTTAGTCCGAATCCGGATAGTTCGGATTTGGATCTGGATACTTCGGATTTGGATCTGGATAATTCGGATCTGGATCCGGATAGTTCGGATCCGGATCTCAGGAATCGGATAGTTCGCAGATCCGGATATTAGCAAATCCGGATCCAATTTTCAGCTCTAGTTTGTACCATTGCTGAAAGAGCTTTAGAGGGGCATTGCCATAAAAAAATTAAATTTTGATATTTACTTTGTCTCAGTTAAAATACCTTGGAATGGCTTATGTCTAAAGTGAAAGGCTTTCGCTCTCTATTATAGCTTTAATTTTAAAAACGAAAATATTTATATTTATTTATATTTATATTTATCAAATACTTCTATTTGCTGAGTTTTTTGAAATGACTTTAATCAATAAACGTCATTAATAAAATCCCAAGAGGTTTTGACACAGAACCGAAGATAAAGCTTAATCAGGGATTTTTTATAAGCAATAAACAGAACACGATATCTCTGTAGCTTATTTCCATATGTACAGTGAGAATATCGGCAAATAACTTATTAAATAAACAAAGTTATTTGTAAGTAAACACTCTAACTTAAGGAGCACGACGTAAAACATGTTTGCGTGATGAAATGTATCTGAATGGGTCGAAAATCAATAAAATAACTTAACTGAAATGGAAAAATTGCAAAATTTTGCTCAGGTTAAATTGGTAAAACCCCCAAACTGAAACTTCCCGGACCTTGATAGCTCACTCTTCGTGGCGCCATCAATAGTTCTCCATATGAGGGTTGAGTATTTACTCTTACTTTTCCGTATTCTGGAAACTTTTTACATCTGCACCTTCCATAAATTGAAAAAAACCACCACAGTTTGTAATAATTGTTGAATCTTCCCCATACTTGTCCTACTTCTGCGTTTTGAAGTGCGAACTGCTAAGAAACTTGAAGAGCCCTCCATTTCTCTCCAATACCATTATATAGGCATGCGACGCAAGATTGCAAATTTATCACTTACTTCGTTTAACTTATCAACAAGTGAAAATATCGACTGAAAGTGTATTATTGTGGGAAGACAATAGAATTAAGTGCTTGTATATAAACATTATGTAATTTCCTTTGCAGCCGGAGCATCTGAATGAAAACTGGGAAAAAATTATAAGGCCTAAGATCAATTTTGGCAACACCATTTTTGAATAGATATATTCCCGCTAGGCTGTTTGAAGAACGGTTAAATGGACAGTAAAAAGTTCATAAACAATTTCCTGGAACATAGTTTCTTAATCGTTTTGCATCCACGGACCACCAAAAAATCAAAAAATGCTTTGCGGACCACAAAATTTTTTGAATAAAATAATAAATATTCATAAAGTTGATTTTATCTATGATATTAATTAAATAATAAAAACACGGTATGCTGATATAACAATATTTAAATTAATTAAAACAGAAAGATATAAAAAAAAATATTTGCAAAATGAAGTGAAGTGAAAAGTTGTTCAGAATATGAAATGCTAAGAAATTGGTTATAATCATATTTATTGTCCGACGAATCATTCTAGAAATATATACGAAAAACCACTTCAAAAATCAAACTTGTCCAGCTTGTAGTTCCTCCAGCTCTGCGCACAATTTGCATTGGCAGGTATCTCTCAAGATAAAACCAAATTCAAATTCTTGACGCGGCAAGGTACAGAGCCGTACAAAATTAGTGGAGAAGTCATTGGCCTTCCAGCGGAACTCCTCAAACCATAGGCAGTCCAGAAGCGAGTCTAGACTTAGACCAGGGTTCCGTACGACACCATCTCATAATCCAGACCAGTGCTGGTATCACAAAAAACCCCATCAACACTTTTGGAAGAAAGTTATTATCGCTGGACTTAGGCCTCCAAAGATCCTTCTCATGGCAGTTCATCATTGCAAGCCCATATTAGCCTCAAATTTTCTTGGTCATTATGAACTTTTGGGTAACGTGAAGAGGAAGTGATTAATTGACCCACTCACTTCAATAAAATCTCCTCAGTCTTCAACAATCCACACAGTGCGCTTGAAATTCAAAAACTACCAAAAGCTCCTCCATCGCTTTCAAGGCTCGCCCTCTCTCGTTCGAGAAAACAGCGTCCGCTAAAAATGAGTTTAAATCTCTTATGAAGCAAGGTATTTGTCGGCCATCAAATAATCCTTGGTCCTCACCATTACATCTTGTAAAAAATAAAAATGGTGAGTCGAGACCATATAAATGCTTGTACTATCCCAGACCGCTACCCGATTCCTCCAATTCATGGTTTCGTTGACCATTTACAAGACTGTAAGTATTTTTTGACTTTAGATCTAGCCAAAGGATATAACCGGCAGAACCCGAAGACATTCCAAAAATGGCAGTTTGTACTCTTCGAGTTAACCCGAATGAATTTGACTTATGCAATGGGACACAATCATTCCAACGGTTCATCCACACAATCTTACAAGAATTTACATTCTGTTTCGTGTCTGGACGATATTTTAATTACCTCCAAATCCGAAATAATTAACAACAAAACGATAAAATTGTGTTGAACTGGAGAAATGTTGTTACCGAAGATCGCTTTGGATCTCTCACTGTGAGCGTTGTAGTAAAGTACGATGGCGCCTGATGATAGGCCTGAATATCACATACAAAGAATTTATGCACTCACGTGCCCGATTCCACTACAAAGTAAAATATGAGTTTTTTTATATATATGTATTTTTTGGCATATCTTAACCTTCTCGGGTCCCTGTTGACACCTTGACTGCCAATATGATTATAAGCACGAATGGAGTAACCAGTCCCAGTTATAAAAGGATATCTACATGTAAAGATACCACTGGGAGTAGCCATGGCCTTATGATCATGCGTTATGAAGCCATACCAATTGATTAACCGACAATGCTAACTTAGTACTACGGGGTTGAGGAGCGCTGAATAGTGCTACTATAGTAGTGCTATTCACCTCAACACGGAATAGGCTCCTTTATCCAGGGAGATATTGTCTGAGTCTGCATGACTTAGGCGGACATTCTTCTTTGAACAGAAGAGTATGTCCTTTTTAATAGGTTGCATAATGCGTCTAAGGATTTAAAGGATGGTCGCTGATTAATTTATGCTTGGATATTTGGCTTTCGGCGTGGACTTGCGCTAAATCAACCGGGTGCCGTGACCTACAGAACGGCAGAGACTTTAGATGGGTCTTGCTTCGACCAGTAAGTTCAATGTCAAGCATGCACTGGTATAAACTGGTACTCATTGGGACAGGATATACTCTGTCTCATGAGGGCGCTGATTGTCGCATTGATACTAATCCGTGCACTAAGACTGCCGTGGAATTAAAGCTTCAAGCTAGGTGTCCTGGTTAAGCCCCGACAGAATCTGCACCACCTGAATTATCCTTATAGGTAGAATCCTCAGACTCTGCTATAGGTGTAGCTATTCAACAGAAGATTGATGACACTTGGCAGCCACTAGGTTTTTACTAGGTCAAACTAAATGGCGTAAATAGAGCACCTACATTAGGGTGATGCTGACAGCTTATAAAGGCATAAAGTATTTTTGATACTTATTAGAGGGTCATAATTTCATTCACACTGATCACAAACCGTCGACATACGCTTTCCAGCCTAATCCTGAGAAAGCACCACCCCAACAACTGCACAGAATGTCGCAGCTGATGCGTTATCAAGAATTGATGAGATTCAACTTTCTGGATCAAACAATTTTGAATCATCATCGAAACTCAACCCCAAGACCCCGAATTTCAACAGCATTTTCAAAATATCCAGTTTATATTCGAGAAATATTCAATTTTCGAAGCAAACAAGGAATTATTCTGTCAAGTTTCCACTGTCAGACTCTTTATTTAGAAATATTTTCAGTTCAAGTTTTTAAATCAATACATAACTCACATCTCAGTATCCATACAACAAATAAAATGGTCTCCGCTAGGTATTTTTGCACCTCCATCAACAAGGATGTTAATACTTGAGCACCTCTTGCTTATCTTGTCAACCAACGATGTAAAGTATCGAGACATGGCAAAAATTCACTAGGTACTTACTGGGCACTCTCGTCTCAGTGGATAGGGCTTGTTGCTGACCCTATATGTAGGGGATGCGGGGAGGAATCCGAGACAGTAACTCAATTCCTTTGTCACTGTCCGACCCTCTCGGGAAAGCGATATAGATTCCTTGGCTCACACGTCATGGACGAGCTGCACGAAGCTGGGAGCCAATGGGTCTATGAGTTATTACTCATAAATCTGGAGGGTGAACAATGGACATTTTAAGGCCTACGTTCCAAAACCCCGTTAAGGGAGTCTCACCCTCAATTTTCAATCAAAATCAAATCAAAACTGCTCTGACCGCTTCCAAATCATACATATTCACGTCGTATGACCTTTACCTCCCTTACAATGCTTTAGATACTGTCCCTCTATAACAGATAGATTCACTCGATGACCTGAGGTAGTCCGTCTAATTAACGCTGGTGTTGTACTTTTTCCGTAAAGGGTAGTTCACATTATAAAAAAAACACACACACAAAAATCTTTGTTTCAACTTGTACTACATTTATAAAAAAAAATTTTTCGCTTTAATCTTTCCTTTTTTAAATCGCGTATCTTTAACTAAACGCCACACGACCGAGAGTCTTTGTAACTTGACTCTTTTCGACCATACTTTTCATATCTGGGCCATTGCTATATTGCGTCATATTTTAGAATATTTTTAAGCAGATAGCCACTTATTGTTTAGCTTACGCGCTTTCATAATAAACCAAATAATTTTCAGTTTGTCATGAAATGCTACTTTTAATGGGGCTACCGTTGCCATACTTAAGTAAGACCTGCTTGCAATGTATCTATTGTGCAAGCTGTTTACTATGCCTTTATAAGTACAAATGCCGTTCGGGCATCATTTCAACCGCCTTACGAAGATCCCTTTGAAATCTTAAAACGTTCGAAGAATTTTTTCACCCTGAAGCCCAGAGAAGATGAACATAAAACACCTTCAAGTCAAAAGACGAATCTGTGGAAAAATAGGCCGGGCAACTTAACTACATCACGAGAATACGAATTTCCCATTTCTTAATTGAAAGCTCATATGACGAACATTGGTGATATCTCTGCCTCTGCCGATTGTTTTATAATTAAAATGAAGAAACCATAATTTTAGTGGACTTTGAAAATTCCTAATTATATGTAAGAACAACAGAAAAAACTCTTACAAGATAAAATAAATCCAGAGAAAAACAAACGTGGCTTAAAAAAAGGAAAAAAAGAAAACACACATCGAAATATTGCATAGCATTTACGGAAAACCGTAACTAATTGGATTTGAGCTTTTGGCTGAGATTGAAGAACAACAAGATGTAACGATTCCAACTTTTTGAAGTCTTTTGATGTATACTATAAAAAGCTTTAACGCGGCGAACTCATGAGGTGGAAAAATTTACTAAAGCATATCGTTTTTATTTGGTAATCCACGGTGGCCTGGCAAGTAACCGACGAAGAATGTCCAGTGTTATGATTAGTTCCATTTTTCGGATGAAACTAAACCAACTGATAGTCATGGTGTTGTTATTGCTAGACTGTCGAAAGTTATGTTAAAACTTCTATAGATCAAAGTAAAAGGTCGACATGGAGTGGCGAAAATCTCAGCATTCCCCGACGAAGAAAACTCTTAACATACTTTTGGATACCAATATGGTAGACTGGAGGGACCTGTGCTGAAAATAGCTGTGTTCCATTGGGCTGTGTAAAGTACTCCCAAGTACTTCTGTCTACTTGCAACTACTCATGCTCTTGTCCGCGAGTAGATGAGCTGAGTTGTTTCGCAAAAATATTCCGCTAGGTGGATTTGGATGCTAAGTGGTAGTTGAAATGTCAGATAGATGAAATTGGAGAGAAAATGTTTATAAAAAAACAAATAAAATTATTTAACTCGTCGAGAACAGGAGAATTATTCAAATTTATATATTATCGTTATGAAAATAAATAAGATAAGAACTTTTAATATAATAAATATCGAACAGACACGAGTTTTTATTCTTAAATTTTCTAGGTAGTAGGTACATACTGCGGGAGGAAAGTAGCTCGAATATAGGTCCAGTTTTTCATAATTATATTTTCAATAACCTTTGATGAAATTAATTTGAGTAATATAGTTACTAATCCTAACTATTTTCATAAGAAATTTGATATAACAGAAACATAAAAGAAATGTTTAAAATTGGAGGTTATGTTTAAATGTTGACAACAAAACCTTGCGTTCCATTCGGAAAGTGCTCGCGAGTACTTTACACAACCCAATGGAACACAGCTAATGATGATATGATAAAAAAAGTCGAGACTAACAAGAACTACTAGAGTGGGGTATCGCTAGGTTATCTGAAATACCCCATTTTTAAAGGTTCAATTCGATTTTGATAAAATTACAACGGCAATGATTTCAATCAGCCAAAACAATGCAAATTATAATGTTTAAAGACAAATAATACCACTTGACATGAATTTAACTGGTATTTTACCTATAACTGGTATTTTACCATATCAGCTGTACGCATACATACATAGCTCCGAAAAAATGGATTCAATAGAAAATGCGTATGAATTAAACTTCACATGCTGCGAAGAAAGCCCTGATCAAAAACTTCATAAACTATTAAAAAATTATTATTATAATTTGTCCGAGGAATAGTAGTACGCAGCTTGTAAGGAGATCAATTACTTATAGCAAGTGCTCCCTTCTTTTTGAGTCGTGGTATCAGTACTAATGTTATTTATTTATCAATTCAGACAAAGCTGGTGACTGTAACAGTGTAAATTTCTGTTTTTCAAAAATTGTGACTGAATGGAACAAATCTATAAATTAATAGACCCGTAAGTACCTACAACTTAATTTCTTAAAACAATAAGAGGCTTAGTTAGGGGCATACCTACACCTGGCAGTAAAATTAAGTTTTTTTTTATATTTGCCGAGTTATCGAATAATTTACACATGAAATAAGTATAATCATACCGAAGGGCTATATTATGCAATTAGAAATGTAACCATACCGAAGTCAGCCTATTTCACTTACTTTTATTTCTTTCTAATCATCCTATGCGTAAAAGCATCTGCCCTATCAAAAATATTCTTCTAACTCACTTTTTATAAGCTCTGTTTAAGCATATGCAACGAACGTCGGTTGTAAATGCCAACAGTTCCCTACTTTTAATTATATCATCTTCCCATCCGTAATTATACTGCTTTAGCCGAAAACATTCGCAACCTTGAAATGGGTCGAAATAAGACTACTCCACTAGCATAGGAGGTTTGGGTACCCTACTTCAAAATTTGCATCATTTCAGATGCTTTCAATAGTGGCGATATTATTAAAAATGTCATTACGATGTACTTCAGGTTACTTATTCTATGCTCCACAGCTCCACTTAATTCTACATGCATAACTATATTCGACCCATATGTCGGTTCAAATGCTTGTGTACATCTGTTCTGATGCGATAGATTAGTTTTCCTGGAATCGGCATAGATAGCAAATTAAGTTTAATTAAAAATTTCTTTCTGATGGAATTATCCATCAGCCTGGCTTCATATGACACTTATCACTTCAAAATATAGAATGTATCCGACAGTTTTACGTTGCCTGAGAGATTGATTGTTCACTTATATGTAGGTACATAAATTGAATTATACAGGGTGTTTCCCCCTAGGTCAATAGAGCAGGAGGTGATAGTACTGAACTAGATAAACCTAGATAAACCAGAATTTCATGGCATTTCCAACGACTGTTCAACCAGCCCCGTACCCCTGTCCCCTCAAGAATTATGGTTGTCTAAACTAAACATTTCGGATTTCCTTACCTTTTTTTTTTTACTTTAACATCTTGTTTTTTTATAAATAGGTAGTTAACATAACTTTTTTTTTTACAAAACTGTAAACTGTAGACTCTACTCTTTAATTTGATTATTATTAGCTCAAAACCTATTCCGAAAGCTATTCTCAAACCTATTCTCAAAGATCATTTGTTCCCTGACTGCAAACACGTCATTTAAAAGCTATAACGGCTAATTTCAGTATGACCTGAGTAGACTTTGAGTTAATAACTATTTAACAGCTGCAGATAGCTCATAGGGTATAATAGATCAAATTAAAAAGGTGTCTACAGTTTATAGTTGTTGCGAAAAAAAGTTATGTTAACGACCGTTTTGCAAAAAAAATAGAGCACAAGGTAAAAAAAAAGTAAAAAATCAGATTTTTTTTTAGATCCCCGTAACTACTGAGAGAAATAAAGTATGGGGCTGGTTCCGCAGTTGTTGGAAAGGCCATAAAGTTCTGCATACAATGAACTCTTAACTGTAAGCGTGCGCTCTTTAGTTTTTAAGATACAGGGTTATTTGTGAAAGACTAGCTTTCTTTCTTAATCACCCTGTAACACCTAAACGGTTGATATGCCCCCCCCCCCTGTCATACATTTTTTTATTTGTCTAGGTGACTACTATCACCTGCTGCTCTATTGACCTCCTAAGGGGAAACGCCCCGTATTTGCAGAATCAAAACCATGGAGAAATACTTCCCAAGTCATGAAACAGAAATGTGTGAGTGCGAGTCCGTTCTCTAAAATGTTCTAAATTGATTCTTATGGAAATGTGGCAGACATTTAGTTTATGTATGCTATGGAGCCTAAACTACTATCCTTACAGGAAAATAGTCTTCCAGTAATTTTAAGCTTGGCTCTTTACGTTCCCAAAGGCTACACTTACTATATACCTTATTTAACAAAGTAATAAAATAGTTTTACAAGCTTGGCCTTAGTTCGTTATTTAAAACACAATATTTCAGATATCAATAACAAGTGCTTTTTTTATTTAACTTCACTGTTTACTTTTATAACATTTACAAACAATTATCAAATCAACTCTTTATAGTTATCGCTAGTACTGTACTTCTAATTATCGCAATCCAAAGAGTTTACATCGTTCACTTCACTGTCGAAAATAAAACTCCCCTCCTGATGTGAGAAGCGCCGTATTTATACTCAACGAATTATCCTAGAACGTTCCTGAATATTCCGTTTTCCGAACCCAGGGTTTATTAAAATCTCACTAGCCTAAAGTTGCTTCCATTTCCAACAGATGTCACTTGTGTCGCTTTGTTTCTCGTAACAATAGTTTTGATTAAAACGTAACCTTACCATTTTACTCTCAATAACTCTCATCGGACCTCGGCACATTATCATACGCAATTATTACTCAGCCGAGATTTTTTGCTTGAGGAATCGTAGTCACTTGGTTAAGATAAATTTTTTTAAATAATTTTGTTAGGAAAGGTATAACAATTTTATTACGGTTTAGAATATAACAATACAAACTTAAGATTATCATAAGACAATTTTTCTGTATGAATAGTCGTTTAGGGCGGAGGAGCTATTCAAATCACATTTTCGTCAATTTTACATAAGAGCACTGCAAATAGAATGTTAGGACTCAGTTGGAGCTCTGATGTGGTAGTGAGGGAGTCTGTTTCATAATTTGGGAAGTATTTCTCGAGGATTTTGGCTGAATGCTTCTGGGCTTACATTCCTGAGGAAATGTTTATGAGTTTTCCAAGTAATCCATTCCAAATTTAATTTAAATTTAGTATTTAACATTTACTTACTTACAATATAAACTCTGACTTAGATATCCAGAATTGACACATTTAGGCAAGTTAAGGCCGCTACACTCGCTCAAGCAAATTATACGACTGGGCCATGCATGGTCCAGTCGTATGATTTGCATGAGCGTGTGTAGCGCAAGTCGGAGCTTGGGTTGAGACTGAAGTCTGCCAATAATGAAATCTGACGAAACTACTGTGTACAAGAAAACCTGACGACTTTGCTATAGGTATGAATTAAGGTTTGAACAAAATTCGTTGCGAGTGAAGGCAAAAGTTAACATCAGATTTTGTCTAGTTCATTTCCATAGCAAAGTAATAAGTTTTGCTTGTACGCAATAGTTTCGGCCGATTTCACTCATGCTCTCTCAACTCAAATTCCGACATTCGCTACACACGCCCATGTGAATCAAACGACTGGACCACTGCAACTATTGCTAAAAGTTGTCCTTGGCTTTTACCCTGCGTTCAATGCAAGCTTATCTAACAATAATTAAAAGCTGAACGGAAAATTATAATTTTATTGTAGTTTAATGCCGATAAGTGGAAGAGTAAATCAAGTATGCTAAATTCTCTTTTTTGGGCTCTTTACTTTCGGAACTCCTGTGAAGATCCCATGACTTTTCAGGGAAAGAACGAGCGCGCGGGAGCTCATATCATGCATTGCATTATTTATTGCCACTACATCGCACCTCCACTCCATCGATATACGTCTGGTCTGCATCTGTCTATTTTCAATGTGGTCTTACAGAAGCCATAGCTGTTCGTTTGTATAGCTTTTGTTCTAGCACACCCTTGTATTGAAGAGAACATCTTATTCTGTCAATCGAAGAGAACTAAAGCACATGTATTTGTTATTCTGTCATTTAAACCTTGTTAACAAGCAGATGATGCTGTAATTGTTATTTTCATAATTTTCCCCCAGAACGTAGTTGGAAATTAATGAAAGATATAACATAATTGTGTTGTTAGCCAGGGAATCGATTTGAATAAGACGCTGCGTTCAATTTATCACTTAATTTATTCGTCCAAAGGTCCATAGGTGGAATTGACTCGTATAATACTCGGTCATAATTCATGATAATGTAATAATCTTTCTGATCTTACTGGTTTTTTGGGTATTGCCAACTAAACAACTAAATGAAATGACACATACATACAGTGCCATCTTTACACATGAGCCCGTATGGCGCGTATCCAGACCTGCAGTTTGGGGGGGGGGGGGGGGGGGGGGTCACAACTAAAATCTTAGAGCGGGAGGAAAAAGTCGGAAGACGTTGCTTTTAATTTTTTTTTAATCATATTTACATTATGTCGCAAAATCCAATTTTCGGTTTGATTTGGAAAACCTATCGATAATATTATCCATATCAATGTCGATCTCAGGGTGGACATCAAGAACTCATAACCAGATACGCACTTTGAGTCACTTTTAAAGGAAAGGGAATAGGAGTACATGATATGTTACTGACTATTTCGTCTGATAGGAAGTTAACTGATCTTGCTTTCTTCTGAGAAAAGTTGTCAATGGTCTTATCAGTCTGCACACTTGCGCTACTATATTTACACCCATCGGTAATATAGCAAGTTTATCCTTCTCCTACAAATTAAAAGTACACGTGAAATTAAATTAAACAACACTACGCGAATTAATACGAAACTACAAGCAAAGCAACGCCAACTACGGCAGAGGAAAGCGAATGGATTTTATTTTTATAGGTTTACCGCAAAAATTTTGAAGAAAAATTGTAGTATAAATTTTAGGGGTTTTCGAATCAATCGCCAAATCAGTCACCAAAATTCGAAAGAAAAATGTTCAAGTAAATTTCTAAGAACAAAATGTATAATTGCCAACGCTCATAAATATTTTTAACGACCAAGACCAGCCAAGGCACCTGTCTTCCTACGTTTTTTAATACGTCTAGTCCTTCCCTTCTTGACTTATTTTTGACATCAGATCCAGAGCGCGGTTATTTTCATAGCCAGCTTAGCCCTCCCAGTATTTTCGATCACGACATACTTTTTTTAAGCTACATGATTCCCTTAAGACCTCCAGAGGCTGAGGTGATACAATTTAGGGATTATAACAATATTAATTTGCGAGATGTTGCTATAGAATAGAGTGTGATTCTTTAGATTGGTCTGCCCTATATAATACTTCTTCAACACACGAACAAGCAAATATTCTGAACAGTCGAATAAAATATTTGTATGAGAGACATGTTCCGCTGAAAAAAAGCGCATTTTGGCCACTGTCTATTTTCAATGTGGTCTTACAGAAGCCATAGCTGTTCGTTTGTATAGCTTTTGTTCTAGCACACCCTTGTATTGAAGAGAACATCTTATTCTGTCAATCGAAGAGAACTAAAGCACATGTATTTGTTATTCTGTCATTTAAACCTTGTTAACAAGCAGATGATGCTGTAATTGTTATTTTCATAATTTTCCCCCAGAACGTAGTTGGAAATTAATGAAAGATATAACATAATTGTGTTGTTAGCCAGGGAATCGATTTGAATAAGACGCTGCGTTCAATTTATCACTTAATTTATTCGTCCAAAGGTCCATAGGTGGAATTGACTCGTATAATACTCGGTCATAATTCATGATAATGTAATAATCTTTCTGATCTTACTGGTTTTTTGGGTATTGCCAACTAAACAACTAAATGAAATGACACATACATACAGTGCCATCTTTACACATGAGCCCGTATGGCGCGTATCCAGACCTGCAGTTTGGGGGGGGGGGGGGGGGGTCACAACTAAAATCTTAGAGCGGGAGGAAAAAGTCGGAAGACGTTGCTTTTAATTTTTTTTTAATCATATTTACATTATGTCGCAAAATCCAATTTTCGGTTTGATTTGGAAAACCTATCGATAATATTATCCATATCAATGTCGATCTCAGGGTGGACATCAAGAACTCATAACCAGATACGCACTTTGAGTCACTTTTAAAGGAAAGGGAATAGGAGTACATGATATGTTACTGACTATTTCGTCTGATAGGAAGTTAACTGATCTTGCTTTCTTCTGAGAAAAGTTGTCAATGGTCTTATCAGTCTGCACACTTGCGCTACTATATTTACACCCATCGGTAATATAGCAAGTTTATCCTTCTCCTACAAATTAAAAGTACACGTGAAATTAAATTAAACAACACTACGCGAATTAATACGAAACTACAAGCAAAGCAACGCCAACTACGGCAGAGGAAAGCGAATGGATTTTATTTTTATAGGTTTACCGCAAAAATTTTGAAGAAAAATTGTAGTATAAATTTTAGGGGTTTTCGAATCAATCGCCAAATCAGTCACCAAAATTCGAAAGAAAAATGTTCAAGTAAATTTCTAAGAACAAAATGTATAATTGCCAACGCTCATAAATATTTTTAACGACCAAGACCAGCCAAGGCACCTGTCTTCCTACGTTTTTTAATACGTCTAGTCCTTCCCTTCTTGACTTATTTTTGACATCAGATCCAGAGCGCGGTTATTTTCATAGCCAGCTTAGCCCTCCCAGTATTTTCGATCACGACATACTTTTTTTAAGCTACATGATTCCCTTAAGACCTCCAGAGGCTGAGGTGATACAATTTAGGGATTATAACAATATTAATTTGCGAGATGTTGCTATAGAATAGAGTGTGATTCTTTAGATTGGTCTGCCCTATATAATACTTCTTCAACACACGAACAAGCAAATATTCTGAACAGTCGAATAAAATATTTGTATGAGAGACATGTTCCGCTGAAAAAAAGCGCATTTTGGCCACTGGATGTCCATGGTTTTCTGCTGAAATATCTACTCTCATTATTGAGAGGGAGTATCTCTATCGACTCCATCGTCGTGTTAAAACTAATTACAACAGGCAATTGTACACGTTGGCTCGAAAGTGAGTTACTGCAGAAATTCGAAGGTCAAAGCGCCTACTGCGATCCTCTCTGAAAAATTCTCTGGATATTTCCGTACGAGTGTTGAAAGCTTTGATGATTTTTATCTTGAGACCTGCTATAACTTATCAAAGTACCATTATGAGGGACTTGCTGGAACTCTAAGGTCTACAAACACTTACATGGATATTTCTCCCAACATATTTATCTTCAAGTTGCTATCAGAGTAGGGTATGGCGGGGCTCGAAGTGCCATTTTTGAAATGTCATCAATACATCATAAACTTTTACGTCAAATTATAGGATAATTTAAACATACAATCTTTAGGGCTTCATGTACTAATACCAAAAAAAATATATGTAAAAATTTCATTATTTTACGTTATTAATTGATTTTAAATGTAGAAGTCGATCGATACTTACCCCTCTTGCGAGGTAATGTACCACTTACAATATCTCAAGACTACACGGGCACGAAAAAATGAAAAAGCAGAATCTATTACGTTCTTATCGATATATATTCATAACTTCAAAAAATAATTATAAATATTCAACACAAACAAGCATTCTAATTATTTTTTTTTATTGCATCACTTTAAAATGTTAGATTAGATTAGATTTGTGAAGGGGTGTATAGGCGTTAGCCTCTCAATCACTGCGACCTGAAAAATCTATTGTGTGTCCCCGTTGAATCTGCTCCATTTATAGGTTTATAAAGTCTAGAACCATGTTAATAAAGTCTAGAACCATTCTGGGCTTGAGGTTCCATACGTAACTTGGTGGAAGAAAAGCATGTTCAAGGTGGAAGCGGAACAATGAAGTCTCAGCCAAACCCAGCTTGTTTAGGTGATACCTCAAGGGGAATGGCCTGAGAGGAGCTCAGTGACCATTTTGAGCTCTGTTCTTCTAAGGAGTAGGAGTTCTTTAGTTTTTCCGCCAGAGGTGTCGATAAACTTTTTTGCCTGACGAAGTCCTTGTAGCCTTTCCCAATACAGGGATTTTTGATTTTTCTCCCAGTTATTTAGGGTAGCTTTGAGGTAACACTTTGAAGTGCCACAAAATGGCTCTGGTCCGACAAACTTAGTTTCCGCTCCTCTTTTGGCTAGGCCATCCGCAATTTCATTGCCTTTGTGGCCCTCATCTCCAGGTACCCACATGAGGATAACTTTGTTTCTCCTTGATAGATTTTTGAGGGTTTGTAGACATTCCCAGACTATCCCTGACTTGACAGTGTAGGACTTTAAGACCTTAAGGGCAGCTTGACTGTCCGAGAGGATATTAATGGTTGAGCCATTTATGGCTCTTTTAATGCAGGTATTGGCGCATTCTCCTATGGCCAATACCTCGGCTTGGAATACGGAAGGGGTAGAGCCTAGAGCCTTTGATATATGGCATCTGGGACCGTATACACCCAATCCGACCCCACTGTTTGTTTTTGAGCCGTTATTTTCACACTTTTTACTTTTTTGAAAAATCTTTGTAGCCACTTTACAATTCAGGTTGTTATTAATATTTAAATTTTTTTATAGTACATATTACTTTTAGTCTTTGTTATCTGTCTTATACCTAAAATTTGCCAACGCGGCACTTTTACTACGAACGGTACAAGAATATGTTTTTAGATAGAGCACAATGACAACAACAAATTTGTAGTTTTAAGTAGTATCAATGTCCGACATGATCTTTTTTCTTTTTGCCAAATTAATAGCACTATGACATGCGCGCTCTTACCTAATGCTAATCCCTGGCAGCGACTGGCTATGTGGCGAATATCACACCTTGCCCAGCGCATTATTTGCATGTAGGTTCTTGTTTTATTGCCCTTTTATAATACGAGATATCAAAGGTGACTTTTTTCCCGTGGCACTTTTTACCCCACCCAAACCTATTCCTTAGAAGTTTTGCTTTTGTTGAATAGGGGTGGTCTCATTTGTACTTCTTGTATTAATGCTTCATTATTTATATCTTCCTCTCACACTATCGTTGCAGAAGACATTTTTATACCCTAGATGAAATCTATAGGGTATACTAAGTTTGTCATTCCGTTTGTAACACCTCGAAATAATGATGCTATAGCAAAATGGATTGAACACCCACGCATAATATTAAAAGTTATTTTGATTTTTGCATGTCCGTCCGTCTGTCTGTGCGCACGATAACTCGAGAACGCGTTCACTTAGAAAGCTGAAATTTTGTACACGGACATTAAAAAAAAAAAGTAAAATTAAGTTCGAAAATGGTGGGGTTGGCATACAAAAATTTCGTTTTCCACTATATATTTGGACACTGCCTGAGAACGCGTCGACAGAGAGAGCTGAAATTAGGTACATGTTTTTATAGTCATAACAAATAAAATTTTAAAAATGGACTAAATCGGGCAACTCCTTCTTTGTGTTGCCATATAAAAACTTAGGTTTTTTACATATAGTACTGTGAAAACGATCAGTCCTAGACATTTTTATTGTACTAAAAACTTCTTCAGAATACAAAATCCTATAAAATTGGTTATAATAATTATTTCTGCCTGACGAACCGTTCTAGAAATATATGCGAAAAACCATTTCAAAAATCAAACTTGCATAGATCGGTGACCATACGAAATTTTATACGGGCATTCATCTACTAGGGTATGATAAGAATTGGACTTATCAATTCTAGTTTTTTTACTTATTACAATATTACAAATGATTAATTAAGATTACGTGATGTGTATAATATGTAGGTACATTTCAAAAAATTTTCGAAAAATTTTCCCTGCACCTTCCTTGAATGACAATGTCAAACACTACGGTAAAGGTGTCAGCATAGTACGCTCAGTAAAGTTTTGCGTTCCTTAGGTTTTTAAGGTATACATAATATCTTTTGCTTGAGAAACTCTCGCAACCACTCATTGAAGCGTTATGGAGAAAATACGATCACGGCTTTGGACGACATATTCGTGTCCTATACATATCTCTAAATTCAGACAAGTCGATTATAAGGGATGTAGTCTCTCACCGTATAATCTATGTCAGCTTTTAAATTGGAGAACTTGCGTTTCTGGCCTACAGTTGACATTCAAAGCATTCCGCGGAGAAGCTGTGCTGTTGTCTGAAGCTTATGTTTTGCAAAGTGATTCTTAACGTGTGCAGTTTGGTGAGTGATATCGTTGTGGCTGCCTCTCTTGGATAGTTGATATGTGTGCAAAATACGTGCTTGAATAAAAATCCCTTCTTTGAAGAAATACTCCCACGACTCTTGCATACCAACATCCAAGTTCCAATACTGGTATTTTTTGGTTTACCAGACCAGACAATTTTGAATAAAAAGGTATTTTTGATGGGGTAAAACAATAATTTCCCAAACAAGACCATATTGTATTTCTGCTTTCCTCATTTGAAAATATTCACACACTGCCACTACATTAATTTATACAAGATATTGTCAATTAGGAAAATTCTTTAGTATTTTATGCTTTAATTCTGACTTTGTTATTATTTTCATTTCACGTACTATGTACATTCATTTGTAGCAAGCATTTAGCGAAACAAGCTCCACATAATTTACATTTTCCAAAGATTATCAGTAAAAAAGGAATATTCTCCAAGCAGAATGTGGAATTTCTCATGCCGTAGAGTTGGTATTCGTACTATATAAATAGCATCTACTGCGACATCATCTCAGTAGTCAGTGCCATGACATAATAATGCAATTGTAAAATTTCTCATAAAAAAAGATTGCCCTCAGGCAATACTTGACCAAAATATTCTCAGTGGCCGGTTGCTATATTGCCACCCTTGCATTAAAGGGTGTTCTTTCTCCGGCCCTTTCGTCTCTTCATTCTGCTATTGCTATTGCAAGCTGCTTCTGGTGAAAAAATGCATATCCGCCTTTAGGGTTGCTCCCCATTTTCTTTCATTCGCTGGCTTTCTTTTCCTATTAACGAAAGCAGGAGTAGTTGCTTTCTACAATCTACATTCATGTGTGAAGTACCTCTGACTTGTGAGGCATAACTCCCCATTTGTTTATGTGGTTTATTCAGCACTTTGTATGTCATGCTCACTATACCTACTTATTAACATAAAAAACGCGAAGAAGGTAAATTATCATATTTGAAAGGAACGAAATTAGGTTGATGGTAAAGTGTGGATTTTTCATGAGCGCGACTTTCACTTTTAGCTTTGTAGGTATTATAAAAGGCATATACACGTTTATGTGTCGTTCCTACAAGTAGAGAGCAGTATAACCAAGTATGTGAAGATATATAAGAAATATACGACTGCCATTGAAAACAAGAAATCTTCTGAAATTTCTCAAGTAAACAAATCGAACATGATTTAATCTTTCGTATATTTATATTTCTCTGTTTCTGTTATAAAATACTCGCCAATAATTATAAAACAAGATATTGCCTAAAAAACGATTTTCCGCCTGAATTTTGACGATTGTTTCTGCAACATTGCACCGCACAATTCATCACTCGAAATTAATAGCTTAGCAGCTTTAATTCAACAAATCACTGAACATAATCAAAATATACACTTCACGCTTCCAAAATAATACAATTTCAAATATTTAATATTTATTAAAACAATTATATTTAAAAAAGTTTAACTGAACTACCGAAACTCAATATTGCTTTCAGAAATGTCAAAAGCATGTGAAACCAAGTAAAATCAGACTGTCATTGAATTGCTTACACACGTACACTGTATTCGCACGATCTTCCGCTTCCTTATTAGTTCTTTATACAATTGGTTGCTTGATAATGCCCTAATACCCTAGACAGACGGGCTAAATCAATGATCATTCCTTCGTAATTAAATTTGTCAACAATCCAATTATCCAAGATTATTTGAACAAAAATGAAGTTTTTGTAAATTTTTATATGTAATTTACAGCACATTTTTAAGAATTGAATTCGAATTCAAAGGTAAAGCGATATTTTAAAATTCTAATTATGGAAGAATGATCATTGGTTTTGCCCATCTGCCTAGGGTATATGAGGCTTTGTATACCAGCAGCTTCAATCCCACCTGAAAGGTTTTTTTCAAAGCTTATCCTACTTATTGATAAAAGGAATCGACAATTTTGTGTGCTTATATTTTTAATTGGAAGCTAAGTTTGTTCTTAATTCTATAATAAAAATCAGATAAACTCACAACATCCTTCTTTAAATTGAATTACAAAAAGAGCGGCTCCGTGGAATCGGGGGCAAATTAGATCATCCGGATCCGGTCCTGAAAATTCCTCGACGACAGCTCTACTGATAATCACAAAACATATTGCACACTTAAATCTTCTGTGGAACCCTGACTAAACAACATACATATATCCGAAAATATAATTGCTCACCGGCGAAAGTCGGATCTTCATACTTGAATTTGTGTGCTACCGAATAGGACAACAGCGCCTCACCTGATTCTGCACTTAAACTGACGCATCTGAAAAAGCTGGTAATTTCCATCTTCTCGCATAAGACAATATTGCAAAAATTAATCAAATTACCACATAAATAGAAGTTGTCCTACAATCCATATGTATGTAGCTTTTTCCTCCTACTCTTCATTTCGAAGTAAAAAAAAAAAAAAAACAAGATTTCCTCAACATCAGTTTTCATTTCCCCCAATTCTAACAAAACCCATATTTTTAAAAGACGCCTAATTGCCTATCTTTTGATTTTTCGACTCATCTTCCTCCTACCGACAGAAACAGATTTAATCTAAGCCCAGCGGAAGGAATTTCGTTGAATTATAAATTTCCGCACGCATATAACAAAGGTGTCTCTCTCTCTATATTATTATTGTTCACGCTCAGTGGCCATTATTAATGCATTTGTACCTCTTTAACAAAGTGAAAAGGATATTGAAAGTTATGGAAGCGATGGTAAGTAATTAGACACTTAACATCGAAACTAATAAGTATTTTTAGAACTAGTCCGTTTTTCTTTTTTCAATTTCTTATTGGTCGACTGGTGTACGGTACAAGAACCATTTGGAACATCATTTCAGTGAAAAGTAAGCAGTTATAAGCACATCTATAGATTTGAATTTGAATTCTGTGGCAACGGCCACCGAAGTTAGAGGGCAATATTTAAATTTAGCACCCAGCGCAGCGAATTGTAATTCCTTAAGGTGCAGCTACACGGCGAGAGACTTTGGTCTCTGGAGATCCAGAGACCCGTGTATACACTTCGGAGATGGGAAAAATCTCTAAAAAGACCTAGTCTCTAGGGAAATATGTATTCTAAAACAAACAAGTCTCCCGACTCACTCTCCGGAGTTTGTTCATTTCTCGTCTCCAGGTCTCCGGAGACTATTTGTGTGTTCTGTCAGTTAAGTTACGCGGAAATAAAAAGGAATAAAGTGATGGTGAGTTTGGCAAATTGTTACAAAGAAATTCTTTTGTTAATTACTTTTAATATATTATAGTAAATGGAGTGGACAACAGAAAAAAACTAAACTTATGCTGCAATTAGTATAAGAGCGTCCAATATTGTGACAGCACGAGAGCAACGAATTCAAAAACCGAAACCGCCGCATGGCGGAATTTTTTTTACAGATTGCCTCAGAATTGCAAACGGATGCGGAAGAACTCAAGAAGAAGTTGCATAATATGCGATGTATTTTTCGACGCATTAAAATTAAATTTATAACATTCTATTATATTAAAATAAAATAAAATGGATTTAATTATTTTTCAACTCAATTTGTTATATTCAAATATTTAATTACCTTAAGGTGTTCTTCCTTTAATGCATTAAACATAGCAGTTACATACTTCAGGTATGATTTTACCAATTGCAGATCTCGATATGCGGAACATATACATAAGTGAGTGGTAGCTGTAACCTGAGTATTAAAAATAAAGCAAATATTAATTAAATTGCAAGGGTTCGTACGTTTTACCCGTAACCACAAACCGCAACGTAACACCAATGCGTTCTTCTGCAGTAATAGCTTTTCTCATATTCGTGTATTATTTCTCTATTTGTGGCCGGATTTTGTCAATTAATCAATCAAAATCTTGTATAAAGTCATTCGAACGAAATTTTTATATACGTTCTCGTCTTCACTACGTAACTCCGATAATAAGTTTTCGACTTCAACTCGTCATCCTATCCATTTTCCAAATCCGACGTCTTCTCTTTTGTCGTTTTTTCAACAAAATATAAGTAGCCACTGCTGCTGTCATTTCTGCTTTATGGAGCATGGACACCGTTTTATTAGTAAAAATAATGCACTTTTAACGATGCAGATATCAGCACTGAAAGAACAATTAACACAGATGACAGATCTCTGGAGATCTAATGCCGAGGCCATACATAAATCTCGTGTATACACTTCGGAGACGTGTCTCTAGAGACTTTTTTATTATGGTCTCCGGAGACCTAATTTGTTGGTCTCCAGAGACAAAAGTCTCTTGCCGTTTAAACATTTCGGAGATTTTAGTCTCTGTAAACCGGAGACTGGAGACCAAAAGTCTTTCGCCGTGTATCTTCACCTTTAGTGATGTCGCGCCCTCTACGTAAAAAAGTAAGAACCAAAAATATGTAATAGCCCTTTAGTAGCGTCATTTTTCGTGACTTTTTAGTTTTTTCCACAACGAGCAGAAGACAGTCCGTCCAATATAGTAGACGCTTAGGTTAAAAAGTACCCGTGTAATAGGTGGCCAAAAGAGCCAATGAAACCAATAAAGAACTAAGAGTGTTATTGCGAAATTAAAAGTTTTTTTTTTACGCCTCAAGCTGTATGGTGACATAGTGTGAAATAGTAAGTCGCTAACTTCCAAAGACCTATAAAACAGCAATAATCAATGCAAAATAATCAACACTCAACGGCAAAAAACAAATTTTCTCCATCTGAGTGAGATGCTCTCGCCCTCACAGTTGATTGCGTAGTCAACATCAAGCAAATAAAAGACATTAGAAATTATGTCAAGCAGAATAATAGCAATAAAAACTTCCTTTTAAGGTTTTTATGAATTTGAATGCTTATCTTACAGCATATTTGTTGCTTTGAACCTTGCATATTGCCAGAAATGCAACAAGTCTGGGATAAATGCCAACTTTTGGAAATTTAACTAAGCTCACCCAGATATTCGCAATGGTAGCTGTTGCATATGCTATGTTAAGTGTTTTACTGCAGTATATTATTATGGACAATCTGTTTCAAAGATGTTTTTGATTTTTTCCCAAAAGTGTCCCTCTTGGCAATTTTCTTTGTAAGTGGCGCAATAAAAGACTACTAAATTCTATTAAAGTGATAAGATAAATAATAATAAAAATTAAAATCAATAGCACGTAAAAATTTATTATCAAATTACCCAGGTTCCTACTGTTTTGTTTTTAAATTGCACAATCATTTTGAAAAGATTTATGGCATCATTCGCAAAGCACCATCCAAGCGAATAGTTTCCCCATTTAGAAGTGGGTTTTCATAAATGGTTTCGACTAGCTGCGCGAATTCTTCAGGTTTTCCCAGTCGTTGAGGGAAAGGAATTGTCTTAGCAAGGAAAGACCTGACCTTCTCGGGCAGCTGTGCCAGCATGGGAGTATCAAATAAGCCTGGGGCTATTGTTACTACTCGTATTCCTTGGGAGCTTAAGTCACGCGCTATTGGCAAAGTCATACCAACTATAGCTCCTTTTGATGCTGAGTACGCAGCCTGGCCCATTTGTCCGTCAAATGCAGCAACCGATGCGGTATTTACGATGACACCACGTTGACCATCTTCGTTTGGAGCATTTAATCCAATCAGCCCTGCAGCCAAGCGTATGACATTAAAAGTTCCAATAGTATTTACCATAAGAACTTTTGTGAAGTCTTCTAGTTTATGAGGTAAATTCTTGTTAAAATTGTATGTTTTGAACGCAACCCCTGTGCCAGCACAATTGACAGTTAGATCAAGTTTTCCGAATTTATTCTTTGCCATTTCAATAGCTGCGGTTACATCTTTTTCCGAAGTAACGTCAACCGGAACAAAGACCACATTGTCTCCAAAATCTCTCGCGATTTCATTGCCTTTGGAAGATCCAAGATCACAAAGGATAACTTTGGAGCCTGTTCTAACTAGACGCTCCACTGTTGCTTTACCCAATCCTGATGCACCACCGGTGACCAATGCAACTGCGTTCTGAAAAATGAAAGACTGCGTTAAGTAGCATGTATGTTTCTAAATAAATGCGATTTGATCATATCATTATTTCTTCCATAACTTTCATACTTATCATATTATTACTCACTCTAAGAGAATCTAAGGAGATGTAGTTTCCAGAGGGAAATCTTACTATATAAGTCTACGTAAGTCCTAACTACAAGGTTGCCTAACACATTCATGAGCCACGGCTTGTGAAACCAGCCACAGAGGGAATGGCGTACAAGTTATTTGCAAGTTTGAAAAACTTATTTTATATTACGAAATGCTTTCAGTTTTTCCACTGATGATTCATTTTTCAAATTCAATATCAAACAAAATTTATTGCGTAGCTTAGCTCACTTGATTTTTCTTTTAAATCTAACGGCAGCTGTGGCCATCCGAGACTATTATACATTTTTATGAAATATTAACATAAATATATTACATTATGATGTATGTATATTTACCATCCACATATTACGCGTAGATGCCAACCACACTTGTAACTAATAAAGTAAGGAATGTGCAGCACAACATTACTAACAATAACAAGTTTAATTATGAAGACATAGCTAATACTTGCGTGAATAAATGAATAGATATCTGTTTTCAAACAAGGTAGAAAAAACTTGAATATGCAGCTTTTATACACTAATATGAAAGCAGCGTTTTGGTGTTCATGAATATGACATCCTGAGTTCCTACCCTACCAGCAAGTATTAAGTGAAATACCGTGACAGGTAGATATATAAGTAGATTAGACAGACCACACGCAATGGCGGAATAATTATGACTTAGGCCACTAGTGGACAATTGTTCACTCTAATGGTTTATGAAACTTACTAATAAATACTATTGGATGCTATCTATGAGTGACAGATATATATTTGTGTGAAAACATAAAAAGAAATGCTGAAGTACATCAGATGACCGTCTTAAAAGCGTACTGATGATTCTTAGAACAATAATGTTGAACCGCAGCATTTGGTGTTCTAACAAGATTCAGGTAGCGCTCACGAAACCAAATCCACCCAAACTAGCAATACGCCAGAGTTTATAGCATAGATAGGACGCTAGATTTTCTATTTGTAGAATATTTATTTATTTATTGAAACAGCCGCTTGAGGTGTACTGTAACCAAATAAGGCATTTGTAATACCATAGATCAGTGGTTAAGCCGTTTGAAATCATGTGGCTTGAGCCATTTCAACATATAATCTCTCAAAAGGCTCCACTTAGATGCAATTTTCATTTACTTCATTCATAGTATACAAGGACAGATATGGATTAGAAAATTCTATAAATTATGACTGGAAGAAGTTGAAATTGTTAGAAATGTGTAAATTATTTTTATTTTTAATAAACTTACATTAATAAGCATAAAATCCATTTAGTTTAGAAGCAACTCCCACTTCATAATACACAGGTATCCTATAGAACACTGGATCTGCAGTGCGCTCCACGTTGGTTTAATGCTTTTACATTATTGATGGGTTAACTAACCTACATATCGTCAGTCACAGCCAATGGAGCATATTTACCATCATCCAGAGTTTGAAGTACTTGCAAGCAAATTGCTTAAAAGGCTTAATTCCCCCTTTCGCTTTCATTGTGAAACAAATTGCTTTCATGCACTAAATATTTCTAAAGTACTTTTAAACTTCCCTTTGTTCTCTCACATACAAGAGTTGAACATTTCATTTTAGAGGCAGAGCAATAATTCGACTCGATGTGGTTATGTTTTTACATCAATTTCAATAATTCCTGGATTACCTTTGCATTCAATATTGTATCTGGAGTACGAAATATTTCTGAGATTAGCTCTGAAGTAAATTCAGGGTCTCGATTATTGTATATAATTTGATTGAAATCAATAGCGAATCATACTCATACCCATAATGCAAGGTATGCACAGGAGAAAAAGTATTAGTAGAAAATTAATTATTCTTATCTTCAAATAAAAAAAATTTCAAGCTGATCTTATAATTAGGCTGTTCAATCCTCACCTCTCTCAGATGTATAGCACTCCTCTCCGAAAAAAAAACAGGTATGTACTGACTTAGTTAATATTTCTGCTACATTTATTAGTACTTTATATAGATTGATAAAAATGTCTTTTGTACTGCAATTTTACTTGCTCGTTTTAAAGTTAAGGCGAGGTATTTCCGCATATTTTACAAATTAAATTGGGTGGTGTCGCGAGTAAAACAGATCAAACAGAACTTGTCTGCCAGCGTTTTCATTTCACAAACTTGCCAATTTAAAATCAAATACAATAGAATTTAGGGAAACACTTTAAGATCCAGTGCTTGAAGTAAAGGTATACATATGTATTAAATATTTAAATCCAGTTAAACTCTATTATACATCCTCTGCGCTGTTCAGTATCACAGTAGAGGATAATAATCTTCGGAAATCTTAAAATAATCTTCGAAATATACAGGGAGAAGTGTTTTTCCTCAATGGTAGAATAAAAGAAAATGATTTCCAATTAAACAACCCATAGAATAAATTTGCCTAACTGTTACCTTAATTCATGCTTCACATATCCAATGAGTTACATGTGACTAATTATTTGTCTATCTTCAAACCCAGATGTTTGTGGGTACTCTTGGTACTCATTGACTCTAGCACCACTCTATTCCAACGGTTGAAAATTTTCTAATTTTACTTAGTCAAACAAAATCATCTTAAACACTTTACCAATACTTTTTATACCCTAGATAAAATCATAAGGTATACAAAGTTTATCATTCTGTTTGTAACGCAGAGAAATAATGCTAGTAGAACAAAGTGGGTTTGACACCCACGCATAATATTAAAAGTTATGTGGATTTTTGCATGTCCGTCTGTCCGTCCGTCAGTTCGCCCTCACGATAACTAGAGAGCACGTTCACTTCAGCCCTTCGCACACGGAGCTACTCAGTTGTGATGGACTGGTTGATGATCAAAATCGCAACCGGGTTTGTAACTGATGATTCACACACGGAGCTACATAAAGATGGCACTCGAATCACTTTACTTCAGTAACAAGAACAAGGCTCAAGTTTTTGAAGTATATATAATTAATATAAATTCGAGTTAATCAAGTGACAGAGAGAATTTCGTCCTCTATTATTTTTACCGGAAGCAAAGAAGATTTTAGATTCATCCCTACATTGAAAGGAATACAAACGGTAAACTATTCGTCGCGTAAATGAGTTGCATTAAACAGATACAGAATTTTTAGCATTCTAGAATATATAAGGAGTCTTTCCTTGATTTGGTGCAAATCGTTGCTCCTAGCCTTCAAAGACGAATAAAAATTTGAGAAAATGCGTGATTGCATTTGTAACTGGTGGCCTGAAGATCAGCACGACGTGTTAAAAGTGACTACTAATCACAAGCGCGTTGCAAATTGATTACCAACTAGTAGCGCCGTGAGCGGACTTCCATTTAAATGCATAGGCACTGACGTACAACAAGTTACTAATTGGAAACTTGAAATAAATTTTCATCACTTTATAGTATTTTTTGAGTAACTCCATATGCGAAGGGCTTTAGAGTGCTGAGATTTTGCACACGAGCTTTTTAGAAAGAAAAAGTAAATTTAACTTCGAAAATTTCGTGTTCACTATATATTTGAGAACTGCCTGAGAACGCGGAAATTTGATACATGGTGTTTTCATAGCAATAGTAAATGAAATTTCAACAGCGGAGTAAATTGCACAACCCCTTCTTGGTGTTGCCATAAAAAACTTTGGTTTTTCACTTTATTTAACTTTTATTTTCATCTAGGGTATAATATTATTGGTATTAGACCAATTATAACTTTTTCTCTAGTTTTCGTTAGAAGTGATGCCAAAAATCTGTCCTTCAAATTATTACTCTGTGTCCAAAGTGTGGGTACAAATTCGTAAAAGTAAAAAAAAAAATTATTAGGTTGCAAGGGCACCAGGGAATACGCTTGAGAAATATGATCCGTAATATGAGTTTTCGCACAAGAAACCTCATATATAACCATGTCACATTGGGCTTGCACGTTGGGTATAATTTTTGCGATATATAAATATATATAAAGGGTTATAAATTAAATGACATAATCTTAGGGATTCCCGAAATGTTCTAAACAACAAACAAGTTTTGAGGCATTTCATCGTAACTTTACTGTTTAGTACCTTTTCACATATTTTACAAAATAATTGCTGGACAAGATGCTTACATTAAAATTACAAGATTAACAAAACACACATACATATAAACTGTATTATTTTTTCTCAAAAATATTTGTTAATGTATACTTTTATCGATTTAGTCACAGTTTCAATTCAAATTGCACTCACTTCAACTATTTGCCGGAATTCTAGAACTATCACAAATATCTGCCGTGGCTTGTCGCTGCTGCTGTTTTTGCGAACGTTTACTATGAAAAACGGGATACCTTAGCGTCGTCGTCAACGTATCGTTATGTTCCTCCAATGAGTTGCTGACATAATGCAGAACTAGGTCTTTTAGGGATGGATAAATATTGTATGGTTCAGCAAATCCGAAACCTCTGTCTGTTTGTTGAATTATGCAATGATTTATTACATTTTTGCAAACGATTGAGAGAGCATAGTGTCCAGCAGAACTGGGCCGAATGAGAAATGTTCCAGATCGTGTCCCTATCAGAAAACTTTCAGCTTGTATACGAGTACAGTCTGTGAGCAGCCATGTGGATTCATCATAATGTGGCAGCTCCATATCAGTCTTATATTTTTCTTTCCATGCATCGTATCCGATCTCAACAAGCTGCTTGATTTCTTCCTCTTTTAGACCGCACTGTGTCAATCGATCTTGAACCTTTTCTTTCTTCCACGAGAGGTTTCTCACTTCTGGCATTACAGCATTTATATCACGTTCTATGGAGTGATAAACTCCCTTCTTTTGTTTGAGATAAATCTCCAATTGATCACTACTTTCTTTTAGCTGCTTCAAACGAGTCCGCAATATATCGCCATTCATATCAATTTGCTCGATTTCATGCGGCAATGCCTCACCACGGAACTTCTCTAGTAACTTAATTTGGTCTTCAAACATGGTGATAGCTTTATTAAGTGCGTCGTGCGCAGACTTCTTGACGCTCAGATCATTTTCAATGTGTTCATGCTGCTCCTTTTTATGCTGCAGGTACTGCTTTCTCAACGATAAAGTTTTGTTTAAATGCAGAAATAACTTTACAAGTTTATGCAAATCAATAGCGTGACTACTGCCAACAGAAAAGTTGACACCCCCACCACTTTCATCATCATCATCAATATTACGGCAAATTGGGTTTGACAGTGTTATGTCCAACTGCACGTTGTACTCTCGCAATGAATGCTGCCTGTAACAGTTGACTAATTCAATTACTGAGTTGAACTGATATGGCTTGACAAAACCGAACTTTTCACTTTCATGACAAATCTTAATTAACTTCTCGGTTCCATCTTTAATGAGCGTTAAAGTGTATTCTCCACTCTTAGAGGACGCATCTCGAACCAAAAAGCTGCCATCAGGACACCCAGCAAGTTTTTCTTTCACTTCATCGCGTGTTATATTTCCCCAATACCACTCAGCGTTCTTTAGATGATCGCTTCCTGGATTTAAAGAGTTCGTGGATGGCAAGGTGACATGTACATTCCCCGCACTCAATTGCAGATACTTAGGCCCTATCGTGGCTACTGGATTTTGAGTACTTGAAGCCTTCGGGAAGCTCATGACATCCGTATTAACATGTCATGTGAAAATACTTTGAAATTATTACGCCAGGTGTGAATGCAGTCAAATAATTTTATTATCGAGCCTTGTAATATTGTCGTACCACTCAAAAGCTGCACAACTAGAAATAAAGCTGAAGAAATCTTTATAAACTTTCAAATTGTTCTTCCTCTCTTCTATTTTGCTCTTTACTGTTGATAAATGAAAGTCAGTTGATCATGCCAGACAAGAAATCTGGAAAAAGAAAAATTTTACATTGCGTATAGCATAAAAGGTGAAACAGACATTAAGTAGATATTACTAACAATAAGAGAATCCAGCCAAAATATGAAACACTGACAGTTACGCTTCAACGTTCTTCTGTTGAAAATATACAGCCATAAAACGGTCAAGAAATATTGTGTCTTTAAGTTAATCTCTTGAAAATATTTTGCACAAAAAGGAGTAAATCATCACATGTAATAACAAGCCAATAAAGGAAATAGACAGCAATTTTCAACCATTCCGTATATAGCCACAGTCAACAGAATCTAATGCGTGCCGACAGTTTACGTTATTGATTGTTCATCACCAAAATATGAAGGAAACTATCTCTTCGATTATAGATAAAATTTAAGAGATCGGTATCTCAGCAGTCAGATCTTATCGAAAACAAAGTTTCTATTGCAGCAAAGAGTTTTACAGTTACCAACTAAGTTAATGCTGAAATACAATGCATGCGACACGAAATTTCTGATGTCATTTGGCGTCGTTGTTTGTCGCAACCTAATATAATGAATGATAATAATATATATATGTATATATATAATGATGAAGGCCTTAAAGTTCTAGGCTGTCAAGTCAGGGATAGTCTGGGAATGTATAAAAACCCTCAAAAACCTATCAAGGAGAAACAAGTTATCGTCATGTGGGTATCTGGACATGAGGGTCACAAAGGCAATGAAATTGCTGATGGCGTAGCCAAAAGAGGAGCGGAAACTAAGTTTGTCGGGCCAGAGCCATTTTGTGGCACTTCAAAGTGTTACCTCAGAGCTGCCCTAACCGACTAGGAGAATAAACAAAAATCCCTGCACTGGGAACGGCTACAAGGACTTTGTCAGGCAAAAAAGATTATGGACACCTCTGGCGGAAAAACTAAAGAACTGCTACTCCTTAGAAGAACAGAGCTCAAAATGATTACAGAGCTCTTCTCAGGCCATTGCCCCTTAAGGTATCACCTAAACAAGCTGGGCTTGACTGAGACTTCATCTTGCCGTTTCTGTCAGGATGCTCACGAAATCTCGGAGCACTTGCTCTGCAACTGCGAAGCATTGGCTAGGCGGAGACTACTCCACCTCGAACATGCTTTTCCTTCACCAACCTACGTGTGGAACCTCAGTCCCAGAATGGTTCTACACTTTATTAACAGTCTGAAGCTAGAAAGGGAGCAAATGCAACCGGGACTCACAATAGATCATTCAGGTCGCAGTGATAGCGAGGCTAACGCCTACACACCCCTTCACATATCTAATCTACTTATTCTGATCCCACTACTGTAAAATTTACTATTTAAATTCCCTTGATAAATGAAAACCAAGTTATATTATAATACGGTAACTTTAATATAGGTAAGACCCGCTCACAGAAACACTTTCCATCATTAATATAAGGCGTGAAAATATTTTTGACTTTTTAGCAAAAGATCAAAAACAGCTAAAAATAAATTTCGAGGCACATGTAGGTCTGGGTACAAACTAGTGACAGGAAATAAAAAACTATGTTAATTGTCAACAATAATATACGTTCAGTTTTATAAACTATCTTATTTTCGTAAACCTACAGTCCAGAATTCCGATAAGGGGAAAACAGCGCTGCCTTCAAAAATTAACAATACAACCGCTGACATCTATAGAAAATTTCACCTCGATTTCCAATCCATTTCAGATTTATATGAATACAAGGTTTCAGTTTTTACTTCTGAGTCAAAGTTGACCTCGAAGTCGGAACTATTTTAATTATCAAATATTCTTTGTCAACTTTTTACATAGAATGCCATCAATTATATTTTAATTTAATCAACTTCCTGAAGAATCGGATAACCCTATCCTGTTGTTAGCTGAATTCTTCAATTCACGAAGACTTATCTATCCTATAGAAATATAATTTTATTCTACTTTAAACGAATTTTGTTACCTAAAGAATAGTAGAAAAATTTTAAAAATTATAAAAAAAGTACAAAAAAAGTTCTAAAATCTTAATTTATTTTACAAAGGTTTCATTCACTTTTATTTCATAACTAGTGATATTGGAAGAGAGATTTCTACATGCGTGATTATTTCTTCTCCAGACCAATCAAACAAGAACTCTACGCTACGCTGAAAACAAAGGTATGTTACATAGAAAAGAATAGTTTGCTATTTCAAATCAAATCAATATTAAAATATTGTTACGCGCCACAAAGTGACACAGGCGACATCTGTTGGAAATACAAACAACTTTAGGTTAGTGTCATCTTAGTAAACTTTGGGTTCGGAGAACGGAAGGAAGGAAGGTTCTAGGATAATTCGTAGAGAATAAATCGAAGTATGAGTAATTATAAAGTATTGACATCTTTGTAAGAGGAAAAATTTCTCGTCAAGAAATATATGCTTGTGTAGGTAAATTCTTTATTCACGGACGCGAGTAAAGAACTTACACCGCAAAATAAGTAGAGATAAAGACGGATAGAATTTGTGAAAGCTCTTCCCTTTAAGTTTGATGCGCTAAAAGGTGATAGCAAACTTGGCGTTTTATGTTGTTTTTTTTTAAGTTTATTTGACAGCTCTAAATATATTTCGAATATATTTCGTGAATTGTCAAGGAAAATGATAGCAACATTTTTAATCAATAACATTGAATATAAAAAAACAGAATGATTACTGTGCTATTTACTTTCACATTCCAGCTTAATTTGAAACATAATATTTTGTAGCGATTTTTCCTTTAAACAGTGAAATTAAATGAACTAAACTAAGTTCCCGAGTTAATTTGTGTTTTAAATAAGTTTAGAAAACGAGAATTATTGTTGAAAAGTGCATTATTAATAATAATCGAGTTATTGTTGCTTTAAATTCAGTGTGTATATAAAGTTTTCCAATTATTGGTGGATAGGAGTAAATTCGGTGGGAGCTTTTAAATTACCGAGTTGCCCCAAGTTTGCTTCTACCTGCTAGTATAATTCAATAAATCCTCATTAAAAATTTAGTACTTATTATTCGTCATTTTATAACTGATTTACACAGTTAAATTAGTCTTTTTTAATGATAGGTTTACCGATATTTTTCAGCTTCATATTCCTTGAGAGAATTTTGAGAGCGCATCACACAATCAGGAAGAATTCCTCAAATTCCTTATTCAATTGGAGCAAATGTTTCTACAAATGAATTGAATACTTTAGTTAATGCATTACTAGCAGAAGGCAAGTCAGATGTTGATGTTAAATTTGACTTCCTTGCATTCGGCGAATATCTAAGGTAAGAGACATCATTTAAAAATTGCTACGACTGTTCATCTGTTCGCAAATTAAACCGCTATGCTCTTGGCATTCAATATTGAACAGAGTTCCGTGGATTGCGTTTATATTAGCAAGGGTTCTGAGAGAGGCATAAATTCTGTAGATATTAGTAAAGATAAAAAAGATTTGCTACTGGAAGCTGGGATACTATTTTGAAAATTTGGTCCACGAGTGGGTAAACAATGCAGCAATGATTACTATTTTAAAAATAATAATTAATAGTTTATAATCTATTTCTATAGGTTTCGATGATGATCATGTAATGGATTCAGCAAAAAAATTTGGTCAGAAGTTGGAGTAACTAGAGTAAGTACCTTTTCGTTTTTTAAATATTTCAGTTTACAAGATAATATCTGTTTCATTAGACGCTAACAGTTTAGCAAATACGCTTTATTTCGTTCGATACCAACAATATGTAGTAATTAACTATCAGCTTTGACTATTTTCAGACACCCATTATGTCATTGCAAGGACTACGTCAATGTATATCTTGGAGTTCAGTATAAGGACAATGAAACAATTGTCACTAATTCATGGGATCATATAATGAAAATTTGGGACTTAAATCCAACAATATTATAAGGTAGTAAAGAAAAATCTGAGATTACTCCGTTGAAGGCGGTCGATTTAATTACATTCAGTGCTTTTAAGATTAGCTGTGAAATACAAAATTAATAATTAAATTTCACAAAAGTATCAATTACATATTATAATAAACTACCTACTAGTTGGTCAACAAATTAGCAAGCAAAAGTAAATCTGAAACTGACTTTATATTATACAGCAGCCAACAGACTTGCTTGTAATTGCTAAAGGAAATTTTTTTTGCAGGTAACTTTAAAAACAAATGCCTCTCCTTTTATCCATTACATTATGTAAGATAGCAAAGCAAACATGTTTGAAAAGCACTTGTAAAATATTTCATTTTAAGACACTTTATAACACCGCTGGCTCATTTTTAATTTGACCCTTTCGAATAACTTAGCTTAACGTAGCCTTATAAAACTTCTAATCTCGTTATAAATAACTAAATTTCACTAATAAAATTACACTTCTCTTAATTGCTTCTTTCGGAATCAAATATTATTTGACAGATTTTGTTCACAAACAGCTGATTTTATATGCAGCTGGAAATTCTTGGACAGTTCATTCGTGTTGGAGGCTCTTTTATAAGAAAACTTTAGTCATTTAACCAATTTTCTTGCACAATGAGAATAATTTGTAATATTTCTTGCGCAATGCAAATGTATTAAGAGGCTGCTTTATTAGTATTAAATAAAATTGGTAACAGGTAGGTGTGGCAACCATCACTTTCAATAACATTTTTTTCTATATATAGTCATACTGTTCACACCTATCATCGATTACATTTAATAATGTTGCCTATCCATCTAACCAATTACCTTATGGCCGAGGAAACTTTCAAGAGCTTCAAAGCTTTACTCACACTTACTTACAGAGCTTTTGAATATTTGTGTCTCTTTTATATTTCGTGCCGCCATTGAGGCAAAGAATAACTAACCCGGGGATTACACGAGTCAGTAGGACTGACTCTGACAGCGATTCACACTTACACAGGCTCGTGTAAACAGTTACTGACTACTCTTTTTTACTGACAAGATTTCTGACGAGTCAGTACGGACTAGTCAATAAACTGTCAAACGTACAATTAAGATGGCGGAAATGGAAAATAAAGGGTAGATGCTAGTGGATATTTGTGTTTATATTCCTAATCTTCTCTCTTTTGAGTGGGAAATGACTGAAAAGTGTTTAACATACATTTTATTGTTTATTTTGTAGAGAATAAAGACGGATTAATGAAGAAATTGTTTGATATGCATATAGAAGGGGAACGTCTGCTTCGCTTGACGACATTTTATTATGAACAGACTGGTCAATTGATAGAACGCAAATCGTTTTTTGTCAGTAAATTTGACAGACGACAGGACTGTCCGTCAGCTCTATTGATTCGTGTAATCGTTGCGTAAATAAAAGAAAGGACACAGAAGAGTGTTCCGATTGTTTTCCATTTAAATGTACACGGCGAGAACAGGAAGGAAGGAAGAGAAAAAAAAATCAAACCCTCTTTGAACATTTTACGAATAAGACAGAAAATGTGAAAGCGAAGATTACATGTAACGAAATGGAATGGTAAATGATTTATTTTCGTCAATAAGAGAGAATGGGTGGAGTTTTCCCAATGTTTTTCGTCAATAAGAGAGAATGGGCGGAGTTGTCCCAATGTTTTTCGCAGGAATTCTAATGTTTATTGGTGTAATCCCATGATATTTTTCTGTTTACATTCGTTTTGCTATGAAGAGAATAAGTGGGAGAACTCATGCTGGATTCTCTGATATTTTCGGGAAAAATAAGAACTATATTTGAGAGGAACTTTACATCTCCTTTCAGCATGTGGGCCAAGGCGAAATTTATCTTTTTCTTTAAAATGGGAGGTAGTGTGACCTGATGTACATTATTATGAATAGTTTGATAGGATTTTGAGGGATTCAATAAGATTTCGTCGTTCGGTTAATCCTACGTTCTCTCGATTTTTGTTTTTAGCTCGATGTCTCGGTTGCACTACAATAGTGTATAGCCAAGTTCTTTTCCCCCATTCATGAAAAAGACGAAAGTATATGAAATTACTTGTTTCATTCTAAAAAACACGAAAAATTTCCTATTTTGTTCGCCTCTGTCTCTACTTATACTTATTTATACTTTGATTGAGGTGAACTTTCTTTATATTAATCATTCTTCGGTATAAATACGGCGCTTCTCACATCCAGGAGGCGGAGTCTTATTTCAGACAGTGAAGTGAACGAAGTAAACTATTTGGATTGTGATAATTAGAAGTACAGTAGCGATACCTAAGGAGTTGATTTGATAATTGCTTGTGAATTGTGAGAGTAAACAGTAAAGTTAAATAAATAAAGAACTTTTGAATTATATCTGAATTATTGTGTTTTAAATAACGAACTAAAGCCACGCTCGTAACAATATGATTCAATTGAATTATGGGTAAAATATAAAGATTCATGAAGTGAAGATATACTGCACAGAATTCGAACAACAAATCAAGACGCAAATCTTCAATTCACACCACAAATGTATAACGAAACATTGGTTATGATCGAAGACATGTGCATACTCATCTCGAATGCACCACTTATAAATTTGGGAATGCCTTCACCGATCAGTAAACGCCTTAGTTAAAAATTACATTCAACATGAACAACAATTTAATACTAACGATTTGGCTTCATTTGTTATGACAAATGGGCAATTGTTGTCAAACGAACAAAAAGTCATTTATGATGTTAGATCTCAACGTAACATCGCAATAGCAATTGCTTCATCTGGCATCCCTGCAACTTTACTGAATAGTGGAAGAACAGCTCATTTGGCTCTAAATCAACCATTAAACATAAAAAACAATGAAAATGCACTATGTAACATCAAAAATCACTCAAGCATGTCTAAAATTCTGCAAAAGGTCACATAATTATTTGGGATGAATGTACAATATATAAACATTCACTGGAAACATTAAATCGAACCCTAAAAGATTTAAATGGCAACAAAAGATTAGTTGGTCGTACTCTTTAATTTTATCGTTAGCTGATTTTAGACAATCATTACCACATTCAACGTGTGCGGGTGAAATTCACGCATATTTAAAATCATCTATTTTGTGGCGAAATATCCATATATTGCAACTCACAATAAACATGCCTTTTTTTTATATATTGTTAAGCCAAGCTCAGGGGATACCCTATGATGCAAAGCACAGCATGGCAGGAAGAAGATACGGATTAGAGGATATGAGGAGAGTGACGGAGCTGACGATGTATGTCGCCCTTAAACTTCCGCAGATTGTATGCCGGAAGAAAAACAGAAGCTGGTAAACTGTTCCACATTAGCACTGTTCGGGATAAAAAAACATCACGGAATTTTACTGTACGGCCGAAAGTAATTTGAAGGGTAAAAGGATGTGCGCCGTTTGCAGCTCGAGCTGACGCGACGGGTTGAAATATTTCTTACACCTTTTCAGAAATCCAAGACATTTCGATGCTTCTTTGGCAACAGAGAAGATGTGATCTTTCCAGTTTAACTTACTGGAAATATTAATGCCAAGAATGCTTAGTGACGGTGAATCAGAAATTAATGCTCCATCAAAAAAAACGGGAGTGGTTAAGTTATGGTCTTGTTTTAAAGAAATGAGACAGCTTTGGGTCTTAGAATTGAATTCGACGCGATTCGCTTTGCCGCAAGCGCAGATATTGTTAAGATCGTTATTCAATGAGCTAATCATACAATCTCGTTTAACACATGCGGCATTTCCCCCGGAGTCCGCAAGAGTGTTAAAGGAGTAAGCAAAATCAAGGGTACTGTCATCAGCGAAGCTATGGATGGGATTGAAAGTAAGGAAAAGCAGATCATTAATGAAAATTAAGAAGAGAGTTGGAGAGATAACAGAGCCTTGAGGCACACCGGCATTTATGGGATGAGGTTCAGATGTAACGCCATCTAATACAACACGTATTTAGCGACTAGATAGGAAACTTTTAATCCATAACAGAAGACGAGGGGAGAGACCAAATGCTTTAAGTTTAGCTAAAAGGGCTGTATATCAAAGGCCTTTGAAATATCTAGGGCAACGATTTTGGACTCACCAAAATTGTGACGACTACGGTTCCAACGTTCCGTAAAAAAGGTCAGCAAATCTCCAGTCTCCATTAATTTGGAGTTAATGATAGATTCAACAACCTTTGAAAGAATCGAAGTGATTGCAATTGGTTGATAATTTGAGGGATCGCTACCCCCTCCGTTTTTGGGAATAGGCTGAACGTGAGCTAGTTTCCAAGGAAAGGATGAGGCACAGCTTTTAATTAACAGGGGCGAAAAACCATCAGGACCAGGACCTTGGAGACGTTGATCCCCTTAAGGACCCTGAGCACATCCCTCGTACGAACGTGTATTGGCTCTTGGACACATTCACACGGGCGATGCAAAACAGGTGTTTGTGAAGTGGGTGGAAGACGAGAATTTGAAGCGAGTCTAGCAGTTAAAATATTAGCTTTATCCAGGGAGTCAACAATCACTTCACCATTATTAAGTAGGGAAGGTATAGAGGACCTGATGAAGTTGTTCCTGATGGTTTTGACCAGGGACCAAAAACCTTTGCTATGTTTGCGGCTTTCCAAGATTCGTTGTGTAATATTCTGGTCAAAAAGAAATTTTTCTCTCTGTATAATGGACTTGCAGGTGTTCCGCGGAGTCTTGTAGACTTGTTTCAGTTCCGGACATGGATGCAATTGATTGGCGCGAAAAGCAGACTTTCGCTTTTATAGCTTGGTTACACTTATCGTTAAACCAAGATCGATTTAGCTGTTGTTGAGATCTGCTGTAAGAATACGGAATATATGCACGCATGCCAAGATTTAGTATGTTACTAAATTCTAATGTGCATTCATCAACATCCCTCGAAACAAAACAGACCGACCAATCAATTTCTCTTAAATACTGATTGAGACTTTCCCAATCACCATTCCTATAGTGCCAAAGATGTCTACTTGTAGGTGGAGAAGTAGGGCGGCACAGGTTTGAGGTGGTAATTTGAGCCGTGATTAAACAATGGTCTGAATTACCGAGAGGAGAACCGACTGAGATGGAGCATTTGTCAGGATGAGATGTTAAAAACAAATCCAGTAAATTAGCTCTATCTCCTGCTGCATCAGGAATTCGCGTTGGTGCATCCACTAGATGTTGCAAATTAAAAGATTTACTGAAGAGTTCAACGAAACGGCACGCAAGACTTGTGGTAGAAGAGTGCCTGAGCCACAGTATGTTATGGACATTAAAATCGCCGGCCAGGACGATTTCGGAAGAGGAGGAGACAGAAAGCAAATGATCAATATTGTTGGAGATATTGTCAAATACGGATACCGTGTCGTCATCGGATATATTTGGGCTGCGATAAAGGAAACAGAAGTAGATGATGTGCTTGTGTAGTTTGAACCTAATTCAGATGTAATTAAACTCTGTATTGGCAGAAGGAAAATTTTGAAGAATGGTAAAGGCCACATCATTTCGAATATATATTGCAATTCCTCTATGCTGAGAAAAAAGAGGCGCGAAGCTGTAACCAGGGACGTGATACTGATTAATATCAACATCAGAAACGGCCTATCAATACGGCTCAAAGTGACTTCAAACATCATATGATAAGCATAGCTACATTTAGCGGGTCCTATCTTTCGTGGAATTCATTTGAAGACTTTTTCACCGCTCTACTCCATGAGAAGTGTTCTTTAACCAATCTGCAGAAGTTGCACTACCTGAAATGCAATTTATCAAGTGAAGCAGAGCAAATACTGCGACTCTTAAGCATAACGGATGTTAATTATAATATCGCTTGGCAAGCACTATTTGATAGGTACGAGCCCAAGAGAGTTTTAGTTGATGCTCAACTAACGCTTAACCACCCATAATCAAAAAAAAATCACAATTATTGAAATTATTCGATACTACGAAAGAATGTGTACACTCATTAAAAAACATGAACATTAAAACTGATTCCTGGTATGTCACTATTAAGAAACTTTCTCAAGAGACGTATCAACTCTGGGAATCAAAACACGAAGGATGTAAAGAATTATTGACCTTCCAACAGCTTTAAGAGTTCCTAAAGGGACCTTTCATACCTTGGGAAGAATTTCTGAACAACGGAAATCTATTGCAAAGAAGTCTCCTTTTAAACAGTAAACTGCTATCAATTGTAAATTCAATAACAAGTTTTTCCATGTGACAAACATCTTTGTTTGTACAATATGCAAAAAGTCCCATTCCGTCATGTCCAGAATTTCTTAAATTAAAAACACCACAGAGGGACGAACTGGCCAAAAGTAAAGGTCTTTGCTTCAATTGTCTTTCCCAACGACATCAAACTAATAAATGCGTGAGCACTAGTAAATGTTATGATGTGGCTTCAAACACCATACGCTCTTGCAATCACAAAGCGTTCTAACATACATACAACAACGCATGACACATCCCTAAACTTACCAGATACTTCCCAAATGAGTTACATGAACCTCGTTGAAGCTAAACGATCAAGCTCCAATGTTCAGATCTACTATATCTCTGAATCTAATTCCAAGTGCATACTCCTAGCAACAGCATTAGTAAACGCTCGTTCTGCAACAGGACATGTTTATACTCTGAGAGCCCTTATTGTTCAAGGATCTGAAGCATCTTTTATATCTGAAGATGCCGTTCAAAAACTCAAATTGAAACGACAACTTGTCTTAAGGTCTATCAGTGGACTCAGTAGCCTCTTAAGTCTCTTGGACTTATTAGTTTAAATCTATATCCTCATACTGATATAGCACAGAATTTGCAGGTGAACTTACTGGTGATATCTTCAATCACGAGCTTATTACCAACTCACACCATTGCAAATCAAAATTGAAATCATCTTACTAAACTCACATTAGCCGACCCAACATACTGAAAGCTGGAGAAAGTTGATATTCTGCTAGGCATATCCCGATATATTTTTAAATGGTATGATAAAAGACCCTCCAGGTTCCCCTATTGCACAATAAACTACGCTTGGTTGGATATTGTCAGGTACGTCCAAAATCCACAGTACTACAGGATGCATCATTACAATTCACAGCCAATGTGATGTCGATCTGAGCCTTAGACGATTTTGGGAGATTGAGGAGTTAAAACCAGACAAAATAATGTGTCAGGCCGAACTTAGATGTGAGGAAATATGTCGGAAAACCCATCAAAGGGATTCAAAGAATGGAACTTATACAGTGAGCTTACCGTTCTCAGACCCATCAGGGCAAAGTAAATCTTTGGGGAAAACAAGAGACCTTGCGTTTAAAAGATATCTCTACTTAGAAAACAAATTTAAAGGAAAACCGCTTTTATTAGGCCAACATAATGACTGCCTTCGCGAATATATTGAAATGGGACACCTGGAAGTAGTCACGAGTACAGAGTTGGATCACGTAATGAAAACTGACAATGATATTTACTACACATGCTCGTACTTACCATATCAGGGAGTTGTTAAGGAAGACAGCTCTACTACTAAATATCGCGTAGTCTTCGATGTTTCATGCAAGACATCATCAGAAAAGTCACTCAATGATGAACTTTTAGTCGGACCTACTATTCAAAATGAGTTGATACAAATTCTTTTGCAATGGCGTACACACAGAATAGCATTCATAGCAGATATTGCCAAAATGTATCGGGATAGTTTTATTTCCCCCCTCAAGGAACATGCCGATTTTCAGAGAATTCTTTGAAGATTCCATCCCGACGAAGAAATAAATGAGTACAATTGAAGATTGTAACATTTGGAACATTATCGGAAGCTATTGAGTTACAGAAGCAATTAAATAATCTTACTATAGCAGGAGGTTTTCAGCTTAGAATATGGGTAAGCAATTGTAACGAAGCTGTATAAAGAATTCCTATAAGCGATTTAGAATGCAACCTACCTCTATCTATTGATATAGATGCGACAATTAAAACATTAGGAACTATCTGGAATCCAGCAAACGATTCATTTCATTTCAAAATTAATCTTCCACCTATACAAGGTTTATTAACCAAAAGGAGAAATCTTTCGGACATCGCGCGACTATTTCATCCACTGGGATGGCTCGCACCTATTATCATACCAGCTAAGATTTTCATTGAAAGATTATGGCTGAAGGGTCTAACATGGGATGAAGAGGTGGGTTCCTGGAGATATTATGCAAAACTGGCTGATATATAGAAAGGAACTACAACTCCTAGAGCACATTAAAATTCCTCGATGGCTCACCACTACTAGGAAAATACCATGCGAACTGCATGGATTCTGTGATGCTTCACAAAGGGCATACGCAGCCGTAGTGTATGTTAGAATAATTGATTCCACGCATACTAACGTCTGCCTTCTTACATCCAAAACTAGAGTAGCACCACTGAAAGAAATATCTCCTCCTCGTTTAGGGCTCGGTGGAGCAGTCTTACTCGCAAAGCTCTTTAAAAGGTTCTAAAGTGCTTAGATCAAAATATAGTTTCCATGCATGCGTGGACGGATTCAACTATCGTCCTCTCTTGGATTTGTAGCCAACCGAATCGGTGGAAATCATTTGTCACTAATAGGGTTACAGAAATAACAACGACATTAAATCCTGAAATATGGCGTCATTTAGTTTCAGGAGAAGATCCTGTAGACTGCGCGTCATGAGGAATATCTTCAAAAGCACTCGCCATGAATTCACTCTGGTGGAATGGACCACAGTAGCTTCAGAAACCATCGACTGAATGGCCAATAAAAATTACTGTTGATCTACAACAAACGAGTGAAGAGACGAGCAATGTTACCTTTGTACAATTTGCAGCATAAAAACAATTAGAATTTAGCTGATAAAGCTTACCTCGCGAACTCCACTTGTCTTCACTGTCCACACAAGTGAAATCGGATATGCAGCTTGTGTGCGAATCTCGTTGATAAGGTACTTTCAGTTGGCAAAGACTGCAATTTTCGTGGAAAATACGATGGTGGAATTCGCGAGTGCAGCTATGATATTTCAATTTAATATTAAGGTAGTGGTAGGTATTTGTTTTGTTTTAGCTGAGTAAGTAACTTTTTATTATAAATTACGGTATGATAGAAGAATAAAGTTTTAGTTGAGCAGAGGTGTTCTTTTAATGAACTACGGCTATTACGAAGCTCTTTTGCCCCCGCCAGTGGTAAGGCAGTTTAGAACAGCAAATTCAAACTGAAATTCATTTTTACATTTGACGCGACATTCAATTCTGGAGTTCTGGTATAACGAACCAGTAGCTCCCACAACAAGGTCCAGGTAAAAGAGCCTGTGACCAGTATATCATCTAGATTAACAAAAGAGTTTTTCTACAACCTATTTTATGCAGACTGGTAAAGAAGAGTTCAAAATGATTAGCAGATTTTCATCACTAAACAGGTTAGTTCGAATAACAGCCTACTGCTATCGATTCGTAAGTAATAGCAGAGGACCTAAACTGAAAACAGAAATTGAATGGCTAAAAAAGTAGAGAGAGAGAAGAGAAGAAGAAGAAGAGCCGATTACATACATATCTCCGAGTTTTCAAAAAATTACAGTGCCTAAAATCAAGTATAAAATACTTTGCGGATAACAAAACTGTTTATCTAAAAGAAACCTTTTAGATAAGCTGTTAAAAATCTACAGTAAAAAATATAAAAGAATGATAAGAAAATTGAAACAAAAATTATAACCTCAAATATGACGTATCCCGCTAATGATAGTGTGGATTGCTTATGCAAAAAGTGTGAAAATACGGTTAACTATGAAGAAAAAGCACTCCAGTGCGAAGGTTTCTGCGAGAAATGGTTCCATATCAGATGCTGTAATATAAGTCTTAAAGACTATACCAAAATAAAAGATTTTAAAATAGCAATGTGGGCTTGCAGAGAATGTAAAGACATGATCAGATGGCTGTCAAAAACAGATTATTTGAATTCATTAATCTGCAAAAGGAAACTCAAGCAAAAATGATTCAATACGAAAAACAAATGAAAATAGTCGAGATCGGGATGGAAAAACTTCAAGCGAATGTTGAAAGACATAGGCACAGTGACAGCTTCATATGCAGATGTAGAAAAAAAAGCCTAAGTTGTCCCACGCAAAGCCTTCAAGTAAATGAGCCCGTAGCACGGGGAGTCATAGTAAAACCTAAAAAAATACAAACTAGTGACATTAGAAGGAAAGCTATCAAATTAAATATACAGCCTAGTAAGGTAGGCGCCCCATTGTACAAATGAAAAATATAAAAAATGGAGGGTAATTATTAACGCGAATAATAAAACAAACAATACAAAAATAGTGGAAGCTATAAAAAACAAATTAAATATTGATTATGATATATATATTACCAAAGAGAGGAACCCACGACTATTTATTACAAATTTAAAAAAAAAACTATACCACAGAGGAACTCTTGACCGAAGTCGAACAACTAAACTACTGCATTACAGATGAGGATAAAATAAAGGTAGTCTACAGTAGGAAAAATTATAGAAATGGGAGATGGACAATCTATATGGAAGATAGTGGCATAATCTAAAAAATAATAATCTATCAATATATATATAGCGGTTATAACCATAAAACTGACCAAATAAAGCAGCATGTGGTAAATGCGCGGAAGAACACAACACTTTGGAATGCAGTTCGGAAAAATTGTTATGCGTAAATTGTCAAAGGAACGCAAAAACCACGATAAACTGCAAAAGCCACCGAGTGGACAGCAATGGGTGCCCTGAATATCATAGAGCAATTCAGACTGCTAAAAGAAATATCAACCATAATGCAGAAGACGTATAAAGAAAGGAAGAAGAGGAGAAATCAGGGAAAACATGAGAGGAAATACTACAAGGAAAACGGTTCACACTCTAGTGAAATGGAATACAAAAAGGTAACTAAATATACTATAAAATTGATTTTACCAAAGAAAAAAAGAAAATTTGAACAAATAAATTATAAAACTAAATACATTATAAATTTAATCTATCAAAAAATTGAACAAATAAACTATAAAACATATTTGAATGAAATGAAAAACAAAAACAAATGCAATTATCATACGCAATCTAGCCCTATTATACAAACAAACAATAAAAAGTATCCTAAAGCAACGATTATCACTCCTGTTGCCTATAAAGCTAAAAGTACAAAACGTCATGACATATCTAGAGAACATAGATTAAATAAATATGGCCTAAGGAAAAAACCTCAAAATAAAATGTGGACAAATCATATATCTAACCTGAATACATCCACCCATACGTAACTCTACTTACCATGGACAGTCTCAAACTATAGCGTAGGGTACTCCAAAAATGAACTGTACAAATAATGGAATAAAAATATTGTATCTAAATATTAGAAGTGCCTTGTTTCGCGGACTTCAACATGAAATTCAGGCACTTTTAATAAAACATTAGCCTATTGAAATAATAATTCTAAATGAAACGTGGATTTACACAAATAAAATTCAATATTACCAAATGCCTGATTACTATGGTGAATTCAATTTTATATTTCCATTGAGGACATAATAGATACTATGAAAGAAGCAAAAGAAGCTAGCACCACGTACAAGAAATTTAGAAACAGATCCAACGCCTGGTTAATTGATAAAATAATTATAGAGATGAAAGAAGGAGATACACTATACGCACAAATGAAAGTCCAACTAAGAAACCAATTTCTGCGGATTGAGTATCAGAGGATAAGAAACAAAGTAACAACCTCTATAAGTAAAACTAAGGAAACATATATAAATGAAAAAATAATTTCGGGAGGAAAAGACTCAAGGAAACTATGGCGTATTATCGATGCAGACGTGCTAAATAAGGGAGAAACTAAGAGGGCTGCTCATATAAATGAAATCAATTTAAATCAGTTTAATAAATATTTTAATAACATTGGTGCCAATGTGCAGAAAACCATTCCAACCGAAAGCCCAAAAATAAACAAATCGACGACGAGATCAATATTATTAATAGGACATAACAGATGTTATTGACATCATCGTGCAACCACTCACCCAATAAATAAATAAAACTATCAGCAGTGGAATATTCCCAAGTTGCCTAAAAAAACGATGATCACACCTGTTCCCAAAGGAGGAGACGCCACAGAACTGAACAACTACAGACCCATAGCCCTAATAAGCAAAATAAGCAAAATATATGAAAAAATCATAGAATTCAGGCTAAGGAAATTCATCATAGAAAATGAAGATATAGACAGAAATCAATTTGGTTTTCAACCCAAAAGCAACACAGAGTTGGCTACAGCGGAAACACTGAACAAAATAAACAGCTACCTGGATGAAGGATACTATGGGGTGTTCCTAGGTACACCCTCGTATCTCCGAAGCTAAGTATATATATAAAAAAAAAAAAAAAAAAAAAAACAAAAAATCTATTAATCATATTTTGTCATATATTAACGAGAAAGATAAGTAGTAAGAAACTGGATCAACTTAAAAACTTTGATTCTCCAAAGTAAATTTTAGTCAAAACAATCTGTGCATTGTGAAAAAAAAAACAGTGGAATTTATTTAATAGGAGATTCTAGTCAAGTGCTGAGGAAGTAAATTTGTAAATTTGGTTAGCGATTATTTTATTGTAATTAAGTTAGTGCAATAAATATTTAAAAAGGTGATCAAAGTTTCAGGTACGATAATTGTGTCGGGAATTTTTATAAATAAGCAAGTTTCAAGTACAATAACTGTGTGCTTGATCATTTGACTTATTACCATTCATTAGGTTTCAAGATCGGTAATTGTGTGCTCGAACAGTACATATGTATTTAAATAAGCAGAACAAGGAAAATATGAAAATTAGGATACGTGTTAGCAATTGCAGGATTTGAAATGTAATATATCAACCAATGATAAATGATATTGATGCGAGTGAATTTAATGTAGGTCGCTGGCATATAGGTGGAATATCATTGGAAACCAATTATGTAGAATGCAATAACAACCATTTCAATAAAAAGAATTCATATTTTTTTCTTAATTTTAATTCACTTATAACAAAAATAATATTGCGCTTTTATCCACTCATCAAACACCAATTAATTGAAATATTTCGCAAAATATTTCAAATTTCGAAACTGTAAATTAAATTATAAAAATTACAGGCTTCCACATTTTGAAGTGTTTCAAACAAAAGCGACCTTAGAACCAACTAGCGGGATATTTTCTATATAACTTTTGCACATTTATGCAAAAACAGATACTATTATTAATTTCTAAGATCGCTTGAATTTTCTTTTTCATTATGGACCGAAATAAGTTTCATAATAGTTTTAAGTCAAAATAGATTGATGAGTATTGTAGGGAGCTTCCCAAATTACAATCGTAAATACATATCTCAATTAAGATATAATGCCGTGACTTATTAAGAAATATAAACAAATATATCTAAATATAGGCCCTTAGCTTTACTAATAGTGAATACAAATTATTAGCAACAGTCAACAAATTAATTTGAATGTATACAATTTTATTAATAACCGAATCTCAAAGCGATGCCATTTGGTAATGTCCTATAAATTGACTGCAGTATTCATTTGAAATTCATTCAAATTGATTCAGTGCAGTTACAACTGTTGGTTGTGGGATTTGATATTATTTACCAGTTGGAAATGTTAATGAACTATCTACGTAGTTTGAACAATAATAGAAAATATATATATGTAGTTGGTATTCCCACTATTTAGATAGAAAGAAGACAAAAAAAGCTTATAGAACAGCAATCTACAGCGCAGCGGGTAAGATACATTAAAAAATAAAGTATTATTCAGGAAATCAGAAGTCGGTGGAAAACTATTAAAAGGCTCATCTTAGGACATACTAAACAGGATGAGATAGCAGAAATGCAATTTGGAGAAGAGTATTTGACGCTTAGTCGAGGTGTTCGCATGGTCCTAGGGCCTAGTATTTATTTTCTAAAATGAAATGGTACCTGCAGTGATTGCATAAATATTCGTGCAGCAAATGACGCTCTGCATTTGCATACTACAGACTTAATAACGATAAATACGATGTCAATTGAATCGCAGTGGGTTTAAAAACTTATTTATGTACAAATGATCGATCAGCTGTGCACATTTGATGACTTTAAAAGCAAGTCCATAATTTGTGACTAGGAAGGGAAGAGTGGAACAGCAACAGCAGTTCTTCGTGCTGTCGCTGATGTCAATATGTTCCACGTTTCACCCCATTTAATATTTATGTTATCTATATAATACATTTGCTGTTGATAACGTTGTTTCTTACAATACTATGCAATTCCAACAGTAATTCATGTAAACTTATAATGAAAATCAGGCTCTCGAGGTTGTCGACAAGTTCAAAGGTTAATTCATTAATTCCTCCAATTTCTATACAAAGCAAGCACACAAGAATAAAACTTAATTGTATGTTAATTTAGTAAAACCAACCTTGATCATATTTCAAATGCTGTAGAAAATATTCCTTTACCAATTTCCTGTCTTTCTCAAAATGGATTAACACATTAACAGACCACCGGCCTGGCCACCTTTAAAGTACTGTCAAAGTCAAATTGACAATCCACCCAACTACTGCCCGAGTGCGTCTTGTAAAGAATTCGCGTTTCTTTTCTCCCACTAGCATTTTGTTTTATGACGCAAATTCTTAGCATATATAGCAAACAGGAATGATTGAATCGTGTAAAATTCGTGTACAATGAGCGTAATTTGTCAAGAGCAGGATTGTAAAATGTGATCTTGTTTTGTGAACAGGTCTATGCAATCTAAAATTCTTTTGCAAAATTAAAAAAAAAGTACGGAAGCAATTCTTTTCAAAACTATTTATCTTTAAGTTTATTTTGTGCAAAGTTTTATAGTACCACTTAGTGCCTGTTAAAATCTTCATATCAATTAAAAAAACAGAAATGAAGTGTTCGGTCAGGGAACAAGTTAACATTAGGGGCACTAGCTTAGATTTTTTTCAAACTTTGTGTAGCCCTAGGCTTACCCGGGGTTTTCATCGAACAAGCCTGTTGTCAAAGTTCGTATTGTGAGCATTGAATAAATAGTTATTTATTCAATGATTGTGAGCTGCAAAAGTTTGCAAGGCTCATCAGGTTGACGTTCTTAAAGTTATACTGAGGTCGAGGTTGGAAAAGCTAGCACTGTGTTTCGGCCTTAGAAAGCTGGCGGTAAAGCTGTCTGACAAGCTTCAATTGTGTTTCACAAGCTTCAAACGGCTACAACTTCTCTTATCTCTCTATTACATAATCAAACTTTTCTTCTACAAGAAAAATACTCCGCAATATTAAAATGTCAAATCCTGAAAATATATATACGAATGCCTTACTTGAAACAAAACATGGATCAACTTAATCAGGATTGGTTAAAAAAGGAATCAAGCAAACATAAGGGCAAATATTACTATTTTAATAAGAAGACTGGCGAGTCGGTATGGAACCCTGTGGAACGCGTAGATAAAAATAGTACAAATAATGAAAGATTTGGAAGTAATGTTAAAGTAAAACCAAAGCTATCGTGCTCTGATAAGTTAATAAAAGTGAAGAAGTCCTCAGGTAAGTATTTCCCAGTGAATTAGAAGAAATTTACATAAAAAAATTTTCATCTCAGGTGTGAACAAAAAGAGGACTCCTGCACAAGATCGACTGCAGAAATTGCAAGCAAATTTATTACTGGAACATACAAAAAATGCAAAACCTAGCCAAATCCCTGATAAAAAAAAAGTTTCCAGCTTAGAAATTGATCCGACTGTGATAACAGCTTCAAAATGCACTGATTTAAGCAAGACTGATAACGATAATGTAAAAAACAATAAAATTATCGAGCCACAAGAGATAAATAAAACAAAGGCAACAAATTTAAGCCATTCGAAGAATGGAAAAGTAGGCACAGACGAAAGTTCAAAATTCATTCATCCTCCGAACAAAATGCGTGGACCCCAAAATACCTCTATTTTTTCCCAAATTCCCAGGCTTATTGCTGATGCTCTTTGCAGTATACCAAAATTAATAAAGAATTCTCCCAAGGCTACGACGGACCGTTTAAAACTAGAAGAAAAGAGCTTATCGACAACAGTTCCAGGTAAAGAAAGTGAACATGTTACTTCCAAAGTTTTCTGTTCTGTCAAATGTGAAACCTTGGTAAACAACAATTCAGGTTTAAATAGTGCTCTCAATTTCTCAAAAATTAAGAAATTGCAGGGAACTTCAATAAATCAAGATAAAAGTAAGAATCGCAGGTCTAATAGACCTCAAACCGCCATCGACAGGTGCCTTCCATTGCAAAATAAACGGGAAACTGCGAACGAGCGCTTACAAAATCTAAGGAATCTGTTGAACGTTCAGACAAATACTTTAGAAAGTATTAAAACCAATGTTTGCTGTGAAAATGCTCATAGTTCATCGTTAAATCACTGGCCTATTGTGTCTAGTGGTATGAATATGCATGATTTACAACTAATTAATGAATTAACCTTTTCTCTATGTAGAATACACGCCCATGGAATGGGAAAGCATTGAAGAGCAAATTGATGAAAAGGTTACCTTGAATTAAATTTTCGTGAGAACACTACTCAACATTTTTGTTTGCAGATTACAGAGATTCGTAAAGAACACCATTCTAATGAATCAGATAAAGGTGTTCTCGGTGATTTATACAGCATCGTAAATCATAATTTACTAAAAATTGCTGCAGAGAAAACACAGAATGCTCTTATTAAGGGCAATCAATTTCACTTAATCGTGGACACGAATGTTTTTTTAAGAAATTTAACATTTATTGAAGACTTGAGGAAAATGACGTTTAGTGGTACGTTACCTTTGCCCTTGACTCTGAAAGTTACCGATTTTTTTTTTATTTATATCTCTTACAGGGACTGATAGTTCCGCTATCATTATACCCTACTGTGTACTGCAGGAACTAGACCGAATTAAGCATAGATCTTCTACTTCAGTTTCTACTCTTGCAGTAAGAGCTATAAAATATTTGAATGAGAAGTTTGAATCAAAGAATGATTCTGTAAGAGGTAAGATTATGTGATTCTGGGTATGAAGGACAAAACGAATACTTTGAATTTTTGCGCAAGCTAGAAAACTGCACGGAAATCATTTTTACGTCCACAGACTCGAATAGCACGATAGTAACAATCAGGCCTATCACAAAGTTGTCAAACCGTTATTATAAAATTAGTAGGACCTTATTTTGATTTAATTTGCATTAAAACACCAATTTAATTTAAAATTAAAAACAAACATCTTATAAGGAACGCGACACAAGGAACTTAACAGCTTTGTTCATCATTAAAACCATACTCTGCATGACTATCCGATCGTAGCAAAATCAAAAATTTCAGCCCGAAAGGAGATTATATCGGTGATGTTCAATTGAATTCAATTCTTTATTTCCTGGCTAATGGTACAATAAGACTAAAAATATTTTACCTGCACCTACTATTACTAAATCTAAATATATATGTAGGAGGGCGGCAGTAAGAACAGCGGGCTTATTTTATAAAAGTTTAAACACTTTCAAAATAAGTATGATCAAATGTTTTATTAACTCAAATTAAATAGAACGCGAAATTTAATTTACACGTGAGAAAATATAAAGCTTTACTATGTGAATTGAAATTAACACCCGGCTCAAGAGAATTTTTACGTCTTTTTCGCTTATCGGTTACTTGTCGACTGTACTGACTGTTAATGGCTAGAAATTACTCGGAATTTGATTTTCGATGTCTGTTTGATAGAGTACCGCTTATCGATAATGAGTTGGTTGATGATATATTGCATTTATTGTGACGAGACGAGTCTGGTTAGATGAAAAATGGAGAATGGTTCCTACATATATGTCCCCGCTCTACTTTAAAAATCTCAACTCTTCGAGTTTGCATGCTCTTTCAATTTCAGTTTATTATCTAATACAATACCGATATATTTAAGATTATCCACACGTTCAACACCCATTATACGTACAGAAATATTCGCACAATTAAATATTCATATATTTAGACTTTGGAAAATTTAACTTTAATTAATTCATTTTCTATAAGTTGTCATCATGATTTGTCTGTCTAAGGTTTGAAAAGCTCTTTAAAATCTAAGTATACAACCACAAACAAGTATTAACAGATATCCAGCCCCTATGTTCGAAAATGATGCTCTGCAGTATTTCGAAATGAAAAAGTTATATTGTATTTCATCTGGTATTTCCGTAATTACCTCCTCTGCATGCATGTATATATATATGTATAAGCATGTGCCGTAGTAAACCCCTCCCAAGCCATGTAACAGACTCTCTCACTACTACATGAGAGCCCTAACATAGTCTTAACATTCTAAAATATTTACACTGTTCTTATGTAAAACTGACAAAAGTTGGATTTGAATTAAGCTCACTTTCTTATCTTCCAAACCGTAATCAACTTGTTATATCTTTCCTAAAAACATTTATCTTAACCAAATGACTACGATTCCCCAAACAAAAACTCTGAATTGAGTAATAATTGCATTTGTGAATGTGCCGAGGTCCGATGAATTCGAATCAGTCTGCCTACAGATTCGGCTACTGCCGCTCATACACAATTGCAACTATTACTCAGCTGAAAGTTACTGTGCGTAAAATGGTAAGGTTACTTTTTAATCAAAACTATTTTATTATTTTGTTAAATAAGGTATATGGTAAGTGTAGCCTTTGAGAAGGTGAGAAACCAAGCTTAAAATTACTGGAAGACTATTTTCCTGTGTGGATAGTAGTTAAGGCTCTATTATATAAAATGAATGTCTAATCACTTTTCCATAAGAATCAATATAATTTTAGAGAATCGGACTGGCACGCATGGCATGGGAAGTATTTCTCGAGGGCTTTGATCCATCCAAATGAGAGTGAGCTCTTACTGCATGGCCTTTTAATATGTCGGTGTCATCGCAGACTTTATGGCTTGCATCTTCCGGGGGTTATGATTATGGCCAACAACGGATGCTTGGGGCGGCTTATAATTTTTATGAGCATAGACGATAGTTAAGTAATAAGCTTTAGTGGCCGACTGGAGTTATTATCATCAGATCTACACTTATGTGTGCCGTCGTCGTCGGCCCCCAAAAATGCATACAAATTCTAATGAAAAAATATCCAGTAAAAGCAAAAATTTGGGTTTTCCCTTCATAATCTATAGCATAAAGCCTATCCAATCTACACTCATCCAATCCTTTCTTTCCAACAATAACAAGAATTTACTTAGCTCAAAACAAAAATTACTGCGTTCTACGTCAGTTTACGAACGAAAATAAGGGTTCCAAGTTGTTCTTCATCGCGGTCGGATGTTCCTTCTAATGCGCTCGCTTAGACTGTTGGACCAGAGTAGGGGTTTTTCTTTGAGACTCCCTTTTCCCTAGTGATGCTTTCCATGCATCATTGGACTTGTAGTCTCTCGGATACATTGCGGTGTTCAGTGTTCAGTGCTCGTTTATTTCTATTAATATCAAAGTTTACTCTTCAGTTGATTTCAACTCTAACAGTGAATTGAGCGTGGCGTCGGTTAACGGTAGTTTCATTATCATGAAACATATTTGTTTTCCGTCTACCTACATATATAAAATTATAATACAATACAACAAACAATATCATTAAACAACAATCATACTATAAAACAACATAATCATACATATTACAAAATAACAATCATATAACAAACATATTATAAAAAAAACAAATGATAAAAAAATTCAATCATACTATTGAACAACAATCATAATATAAAATAACTACATAAATATCGAATTCTGCGCTTCTCCCGCATCTGTTTGTCTTCGCGGGAAAGCCAGATCACATAATTGGCCGGCAATACAGTTAATTCTAAGGCTGGCCAGGTGGCGTCTATTCATGTTATATGTTGACGAATAGTTGTACTTTTCGTCATTTGAGAAGAAGAAGAAGAAGAAGAACGAAAATAAGCAGCAAAAGAAAAACGATTGCAGGCAATGAAAAAGTTTTGTCGGTCGGTTCATTTCATTGGTCGGAGCTGTGTTAAAGTGAGCCAAGACTTGTCAGTTAATCTTATCGTGCTATGTTTCCATGAGTCAGAATTAAGTTAGGATTGAGTTAGCGTTAAGTTTTGCTGGCTTAGTTAATTCGATGCTGTTTCCATGAGCCAGAATTAAGTTGGGATTGAGTTAGCGTTAAGTTTTGCTGGCTTAGTTAATTCGATGCTGTTTCCATGAACGAGTTGAGTTGGCAGATGATATGTTTCATACAAAGTAGTCGGATTTGTGTTGGATAAAACACCCATCCGCACTATTCTAACTAATACTTATACAAAACCCAACTCAACCCGACTGGTTTCGTGGAGTTAATATGGATTGAACGAAACTCAACTCAATTCTCGTTTTCATGAGCATTAATTCGGATTCAATCCGGATTGAACTCTGCATGGAAACATAGTATCGGTTACCCGGGGGTTACACGAGATAGTACAGCTTGCATGTAACTTGCACTGCCATACTTCTTACACATGTAATCCCTACTGTCATGCAGGCAGCTTGCATGATGAGAAATCCATTGAATAAATAACTAATAAGGAAGAGGGGTTTCGTGCGAATACAGTGTACATGAGTAGGCAATTCAATCATCGAGTGGAAGAGAAATGACAAGATGGCTGGTCGCTATTTGAAAATTCTGCTTGTTTTCTGACACTTCATTGTGACAAGTCCTTTAAATTATCATAGGCAGCGTCAAGAAATATTATCTGAAAATAAGGGGGCGCTAAAAATTTGTTTATTTTACATAGTAATTTGGATTATAAAAATTGTCCCCTTAAACATTTCACGGTTTCACTACTGCCATGACGAAACGAATACAAACACAACGCACTAATACATTTCGCCGAGTGGCTTAGGTTTTCACCCGATATACCGTTTTCTTATTAGTTATTTATTCAATGGAAAAATTATGGCAGCTGAGGTGATAGTAATTTGACATTATAAAATTTTCAAGATTAATAATTAATTATTAAATTATTAAATTTATAAATGCATTACATCATTTACCAAGACCTTCCTCTTCCTTTTTTCTTCTGTTTTTCCAATTCTGCTTCTTCCTTTATTGCTAAAATTTCCGACTTAAGGCTCAATACAATAGCCGTAAAAACGTTGCCGATTTCAACGAGACTGAGGTTTACTTACGAAAAATTTAGAACATTAAATGTGAAGATAATAGCCCTTACGGAATGTGATATCTAATTAAGGTAAAAATGACAATTTTTCGTAATTAAACCTCAATCTCATTGAAATCCGTAACGTCTTTACAGCTATTATAGTTGAGCCCTTACACAAGACCTTACGTCTCAATGACACTTTTTAAATGAACTTGCATGCAAGATGATAACACATCAAGCGAACTGCCTTCTGCTGTTGCCTTCGTGTTGGAAGGGAGGCTTACATGCAAGCTGTACTATCTCGTGTACCCCCACTGACTTATAACAACGGACTGAGTGTATTGCCATTTTCCTAGAGGCAAGAATGGTACAAGTTTTATAGTTTTCTCTTTCGCCCCATGGCAGAGTTGGAGCTACCAACACAAAATATTTCTTACTGAACGTTTTCTTATGCCATTACAAGTTTTTATGTTGGCTACAGATGCAATCACCGCAGAAAGAATAAGGTAAAGATAGTGTTTACCATACTCCGTCTCTCTTGCCCATACGCAGGATTCAGGTAAGAATTACTTTTGAAAATTCAAGTCGGAATGAGTTTAATTCCTTATATTTTTTTAATTTAATTCGATTTGCGGGTGTAATATTTCATCTGATTGGTTGAGTTTTACATGTTTTTTATGTAGTAAAAGTTTTAAAGGGTGCTCTAACGGTGATATACAGAAACACAATATTTGTGAAATAACAAATCGCTCAGTCCATTGTTATCTTATAAGTCAGTGGTACCCCCCCCCCCCCCCCCCCCGGGTTAATATAAACTGAGTGGCATCTCCTTTGACTATGGGCCTAGGACACGTATTCTCATTACAAGCCACGTTCCACCATTAGTAAACGAAATGTCGTGTAATGTATATATATATATATACAGTAGCGGACGAAATTTCGTCACAGCTTATGTGTCAAAATATAATGAGAATATCTTAGTATTCTCTGTACCGTGGACCTTGCATACCTGGGTCTGAGACATCTTACAACTAGACATGAAAATCTCCATATGAACCCGGATCACTTTTTGAAAGCTCTTTAACTTTTTATTCAACCAAAGAAAGCTATCATTGCAAAGAATTTATGTGACAGACTACAGCAAGAGAGAGAGGCAATGTGTAGAGCTTTCTATTCGAGGTGAGGTTTTGCACATCTAGATGTAAGTTGTCTCAGCCTGGGTATTATTTGTCTGAGCTTGTAGGGTGTAGCTTCCGATGTGACTTGGGACAAGTCTTAGCTAACTTTATCGAAGCTCCGAACAACGAAATGAACCGACAACACTTTTTCATTGACTGCAATCATTTGCCTTTTGTTAATTTTCGTTTCTAAACTGACGTAGAACGAAAAAAATTTTGTTTTCAGCTGAGTAAATTGTAGTTATTGTTGGTATGAAACGAACGTTGGGGTGTATAGATTGGATGGATGGATAGGCTTTATGCATAGACAAACTAAAATAAACCAAACTGGGCAAAGAAAAGAAATTTTCAACGCCTCGCTCGAATATAAAATCTACGATGCGTCGACTTGTTGACGTAAGTCAGCCAGCAATGCCTCGCTTCAATATAAAATCAACGGAACCTCGACCAGATGTAGGGAAGGCACTGACAAAAAAAGAATGGACTGAGCCATCGTATCTCATTCCTATAGTAAAAAAAGGGCACAAATCTTGGTTAAAATTCAGACAAATATATTTCTTATATACGTCTATCTCCTTCAAGGCTGAAACACAGTGAGCGTACACAACTTTGACTCAGCCGGCGTTTGGACTTCGGCGTAGTGAACTTAAGCTTAACAAAGTGTGCGTATTTGATAATTTACTTGGCCCTTCAATCTTTTTTTTGTAGATTTATATAATTTCGGTATTTTAAGTTTATAAATTAACTCCGCATCTCGCACCAAACTAATCAATTTTTCTTGCGACATTTTTATTTATTCAATTAGTTCAAGGTGTTGAAATTTCCCCAGTTCTGAATTTCACCGCATCTCGCACCAAACTAACCAATTTTTCTTCCGAAATTTTTATTTTGTTTTATTTATTTATTAAATCAGTTCAAGGTGTTGAAATTTCCCCAGTTTCTGAATTTCACTACACTCAAATCAGCTGCTGGCTGTATATAACGAAAATCATGTTACCAAATGCCAAAAGTTGCGATGAGTAGAAATTAGATCTATGCTGACCGTACTCCCGATCGAAACTTGGTAGCATGGACTGTTCAGAAATTAGGAAACACTAATTCTGTATTGAGGACTACTTGAACTTAGAAAACGCTAAGTCAAGTATGTATGTTTCCCTGATTCCAGTACTGGGATAGGATTGGATAGAGGATTTGAGCAGAAGACAACTACAGCCGATTAGATTGTAATAAAAACTGAACTTTTATTTCTACAAATGTTCCACCTATATATATATAACAAAATTAATAAAATAAAAACGAAAACAAATAATCAATATTTATTGTCAGCAATAACTGCTGACTTACAAATAATTTTTTACTTACATTCAATATTGCAACAACAGTCGGGTCACCGTACTACAAAAATATTTATTTGAACAGCAAGTGCAACTGCTTAGTAAGCGAAAAGCAAAGGTGAATTTACATTAATTACGTGTAGGGTGACTGACCGACCAACTGCTGGTGAATTATGATATCTTATAATCAAATTATTATTATTTCTTTTTTTTCTTTTCTTTTTTTTATGCTTGAGCACGGACTTTTCCCTACCCCCGAATACTTCTCACCCGTAAAAAGTGCCAATAATCTCCCCTGTGTGGGCTATGTAAGGATGTTATAAAATAGTATATATTAATTTTTAATATTACGGAAAAATGTGCTCTTCTGCACATTTGATGTCAAACATAATTGAGCTTGTAAGAGATAGAATGTATATAAGCAATATATTTATCTCAATTTTTATGTCAATTCCAATGCATTCCATTTAAAATAATCGTACCACTGACTTAAAACAATAGACTGAGCGTATTATTATTTTTCTATAGGAAACTTGTGCAGGTTTTATAGTTTTCTCTTTCGTACTATGAAATTGTTGGACCTACCATTTGATGTTTTTATATTGGCTGCAGATGCAATCACCGCAGGAAGAATAAGGTAAATATAGTGTTTACCCAAGTTATATAGAATACGAACCATGCTCCGCGATTAGTGACGAAATATCGTGAAAATGTGTCGGAAAGCACGGTACAGAGAACACAATACTCTCTGCGCTCTCTCTGCCTTTCCTATAGAAATGTATATATATACATTAGTCACGAAATTAGCTCACAGAACAGGTGTCAATATTTTAATGGGAATTGATGTGTACCATGCTCTGCCTCTCAGGTCAAAATTAAAGTCGGATTGAGTTTAATTTCTTATAAGAGTGCTTATAAGCGATTAAAATATCACTTGAACACAAGAAAGAAATTTAATTAATTTAATTCGATTTTCGGGTGTAAAATTTCATTTTTACATGTTTTTATGTAGTAAACGTTTTAAAGGGTGCTCGAACTCTGATATACAGAAACACAATATTTTTTGTGTCACATGAAATAGCAAATCGCTCAGTCTATTGTTATACATAAGTCTGTGAACCGTACTGATACCAAAATTGGTTACATACAGTTCAACGTACATTTTGAGCTTGAAAGGGACAAACTTATTTTACTCAAAATTTGTGCCATTTTTGACTATAGGAATTAGATAGGATGGCTCAGTCCATTCTTATTATATGTCAGTGGTGATACTACTACTTTAAAGTTTAAGTCATCCTTCACTTGGTTATTACATTTCCTTTTGGTAATTATAGTAGTGCTTAGATTCTATTCTTCTTTAGAGAAAGATGTCCTTTGCATATTTTAGCTTACGAATTTATACATCTATCTCTCTCTCGTGTTATCTTTTAACAATCAGTACGTTTACATGAATTCTTGAGTACTTGACTTGAAATCTACCTGAAACTCAAGTAGGGTTTTTGGTTGAATTTACAGACTTCAATTATAATGCATTCGTTGTCGACAACTTTAGACAAACCTATTCCGGTACTCATTTAATAAAATTTTATGATGCCAAAACTGCTGTTCCTCAAGAAAAATTAAGAATCTTACAGTACCTCTGCTTACCTTCATTTTCTGGTTACCATTAGGTTGATTGATTATATCATAACTCAGAAGAATGTTTTTTCGCTTATTCAGAAACTTTAAAAAGTGGTATAAATAACATTAAAACTGCCCACCTCATAAATTGTTGGAGCTCTTACTTTGATTCAAGAAAACTACACAGAATACAGAGAATTTTCACAATATTTATTTCTCAAGTATAAAAAGAATTACATGAAATAAAAATTCGTGAAGAAATATATAAAATATTAAGTTTTTTATACACCACAGATTCATCAATTCTTAAAGTTCTTACTGTTCTTATAAAATATAAAATTTATTACAGTATTGTAGTCGTAATTACATACGAAGTGTAGTTTTAAATTTGAAACGGGAAAAACGTAAATACTTAAAATATTTTCTGAATATTTAGCAACAACATAATTAAGAACTACGTACAGAACTAATTTTTAAAATAAAATTAAAAATGTCCCTTCATTTTTGTTAATCATGGTAGCTCTAATTATGTAATATCCCGCCACATGAATTGAACCTATTTGGGATGTTTTGCCCCTCAGGATGGGGCAAATAGTGGCTTCAATAATTTTGTATGGAAAAAGTCAGCAGCTAGCAGTCTATATTATTGAAGTCTGTGGTTGAATTAATTCCAATTACTTGACTTGAAATTTACTTGAAGGGACATTTTACCTTTGACAACTCTGCATTAGGTTCAATACATTGGTACGGATTTTCAGATAAATAATATCTTGAGAAAAGTGCTAAAAATCATAACCTGAATTATCAACAATAATCTTCTTCCTCTTTGCCGTTTTCATACTCGCAGGAATGAAAAATGTTCAAGTTCTGAAATTGCGTTTACATGAATTTTTCGAGTAAATCAAACAAAATTTTGTGATTTACTGGATATACTTGAAGTCAATGCGCGTTTACATGATATTTTGATTACTTGACCTCTACTTCAAGTATTCATGTAAACGTACTGAATAACATCGAAAATAGTAAAAAGGAAAAAATTGAAATTGAAAAATTGTGGTTCCAACGAAGAGTTTGTTAGAGCAACAGATTTTTCTTCTACAAGATTTACCTATCTTCTAAATGCTTATTTCTATAGCGTTTTCTTGTTAAATATTATTTACTGTAAATAAAATAAATAAAACATGCACGGCAATTCAATCTCATTGCAGGTCAAAACGCCATCGAAGCTAAGCGGAATTTAATTACAATAGAAAATGCTGACGACAGTATTTTAAATTGTTGTCTACAAATCAAGGAGAAAACAAACAAGTTTCTTCTGCTTACGAACGACGTAAATTTGCGGAACAAAGCGATTTGTAACAGCATCCCAGTGTCGACGAAAAGTGAGTTAGAGGCAGTCCGATGTGATCTCACATAACAGTATATCCCTGCTTCTTTTTTATTTCAAAAGCAACAGAACGTGATTTAGTTTTATTTAAATAAATTATTTAACCATTTTTTGTAATCTTCGTTTTTTTTCAATTTCCTATGAAGTACTTAAGTTTTTCTTAAATAAGTTATGTTAAATTTTTTTATAAATAAATATACTTCGAAGATGTAAAATTTGTTTACAAAATTTTGAAAAAAAAATCGATTTCAGGACAAAAACTACATCATAGCTCTGGCGTTTCGAAAATTCTTAAATTTGAAAATATAAATAGAATTAATAATCTCTCATCTTTCTACATGAGGGGGATACCGATTTCAATTGTTTACAAAACCTTGGAAAGATCTCGTTTGTTAGTTTGCTTCCCTTGTTGAAATACATTTTGAGGTAATTTTTTCTAATTTTGATTAAATTTGCTGAGCATTCGTACAGATTTTCTTTAGTGAGCTTCCGTCTTGGTAACCGTGCATCTTTTTGTTGAGGGCTAAGATTTTACGTTGGGTTGGTTTGAACTGCCTCCCCTTTTTGTTTTCGAATTTTAATTCGCTGCTAAATAACTGCCGTTGAACAAAATGGTACTACATATGTGGGCCATCCGTTCTTCACCAGACAAAGCAATTGGCGTAGGGCTACCTGGAGGGTGATTCTGATCTTTTGTCGTACTATTTAGTCGTGAATTTTGACATATTCTGTCGTACTTTTCTTCGCTATTATCTACCACAAAATGAACTATAATGAATTTTCGGTGAACAAATGTTAAAAAACACGCCTAAATATACGACAAATTAGTCAACTGCTTCCAGAGGTTGTGACAATAATTTTACACTGGTAAATGGAAATTCTACACCTAATTAGAGCATTAAAAGTGCTTAAATTCGAAATATTATTTTGAATTTGTAATCTGAAGTGTCATTTTCAGTTCATTCTACGTCATACAAGGGTTGCTGATCTGAATAAAAACACGAAAAAATTAGTAGAAAAGTTCATTTCATTTAGTCGTATATTTTGACATTCTAGTACGACAAAAGATCAGAATCATCCTCCTGGTGTAATCGTCGAGTTATATACTCCGAAACTATCAAAGTCAGGCTATCAATTAGTGTCCACACAAGCCACTGGTATTCAGAAAATACAAAGAACTGACTTTCTCTATCCTGTTCGCAACACCATGATGTGCCATTTAACTCTCATTCAAGTGGACCCCTAATTGATTTGTCGTTTCTTACGGAGATAGTCTCTAAAATCAACATCTAAATTACCCACCAAAACGTCCAGATCCAACACACAACTAATAGTTCAATTACATCCCGCTTGCTGTGCCTTATATCATTACATCTCTTTTCCTGAGTTTGGTGTAATAATATATTTAAACAAATAACTAATTAAGGTGTCTAATTAGTTGACAAAGCCTCTAGCACATACACACTTAATTTTTAATTAAATTACGCATAAGCGTTATTGTGATAATCTTTCAAAATGTTTTTTCAAAGACTAGATAGGTAAATATAAAATGTTTACTTTTGTTATCAATTGCCCACAGAAAAATTAATTAAGCATTATCTATATCTCGCATAACATAGTTACTTTTTAATCATATTTAAAAATAATTGCATTGTCCTCAGTTTTTCGTTAACAGTCTTCGGATACTGGTTCTTAGAATTTTTCAGGAAAACGGGTAAGCAACAGAGATATTAAAAAAAATCGATTTTAATTTTTGCATCTCTTATTTGCTATAAACTGTTTAAAAAACCATTAAAGTTGCTTGATCATTTCATTTAACAAAAGAAAAATTAAAGAAAGTTGATATAAAAAAAAAATCATGTTATATATAAGTCCATGAATTTAAAAACCTTAAAATATGTTTTATGCGCTCCGTAACTATATTTAAAGATATAGGTAGGTATACTAATTTTAATGCCGGCTCTAAATAAATATGGTACCAAAATTACGAAAAATGGGATAGCATAGTTTAGTTAAAAAATGTACAAGTAAAAATATCATATACATATGTAAGAAATGTAAACATAATTAAATCAGGGTCGGACTAATGATTAACAATTACGAGCGATTCTAAAAAAACTTCTTGTGTTATTACGTTATTTGGCGACCCCAGCGAATTTGTTTTCAGTTTTTCGTGTTATATTCACTAAAAGACTATGAATTGTGCAATATTAAGTTGAAAAAGCAACATCCGGTAATATTTAATAAAAGCTTAAGATTATTCGTGTAAATCACTTTGGGAAAAGAAATTAAGTGCTGTGGGAAAGCATTGATATAAATTGGTCGGGAGTTGAGGCAATTGAAACTAATAGCTGCAGCATACTTCACTTTTCGTTTATGAGAGTCATTCAGGGAGGAACAAAAATTGCTGCATTTATCTTATCTACAGCCTACAAGTGGGTCGTCCTACACTCTGCATTTGTTTGATGAGAGACGCTGGGAGGAGAGGAACATTTCCTCCCCCGACTGTCACTCATAGCCAAAAAGTGACATGCGCGTGCAGTATGCGACAAGGTGTACTCCGGCCCAATACTACTGGAAGCAAAAGTTTCGGCTATTTTAAAATTGTGAAATTTCTGATCGGACGGCTGTGCAGTGCTTTACCTGTGATTTGAGGTGATAATATAATAATTTCATTGTTATTATGTACTGTGAATTTGTGATCCAAAGAATTAGTAGGTCTACTTGTTAGCCTAGGCGTACACGTTATGTCACTTTTAAAAGATTAGAGACACTCGAAGGGAGCAAATTTTTCCTTCCCCCGATTGTCTTTCATTCACAAAAAGTGGAATAACATGAAGTATACGGCAACGTGTACGCCTAGGCTTATTCTGTATATCGTGCTCTCTGTCTGTCTGTCAGTGCTGAACTACAATTGACGTATTCGTAAGGCGAAGGCGCCCTTTAAATTAAACAAACGTACTCGAAATAATGGTTCGGTAAGGAAGGAACTCTCGCTAAGTTTAAATGTCAAATTTCTGTAAGTAAAGTCGCTCATTCCGTTAAAACTCATCTGTTTATTATCCAATGATATTAATGAAGTATTAATATGAAATCGGTAACACTATTATTGTGAAAAGAAGTGCTCAGAGAAAGAAAATTTTGGCAAGGAAGCTAAGAAAGCGAGATATTGCTCCTTGAAGTGCTGCGGGTTTTTCTTCAGGCTCTTCTTATATTTTTTTTATAATGTCCATAAAAGGCACAAATCTTCAATTAAATCAAATTTCATTTGTTACTTCCCATTAAGCGATACGAATGGAATTCCGGTCGTTTCACTTGTCATTTTTGACGAGTTTACCTGGAAATCCGTACTATTTGCGCACGAATTTCCCCTTCTTTGGCCTTAGGGAGCTGTGTTGAAATTCCAAGTCAAGTGGTAGTTGTTTTATCCGTATTATTTTCGCATTGCCATTTTTATATGTAATTCTTAGGGATTTCAATGCTTTTTCTGCAATGAAAATACTGAATTGAATTGTGGTGCAAAGTCAATATTTAAGACCGATTTTCTACTTAGTCGCTCGTACTATTTATTAATATACAGATAAAGTGGTATCACGAATAGGAAAAACCTCAATAAAATACTTATTTGCTAATAATAATAGCGTAAAACCCTTAGAATATAGAGCAAAAAGGAATGGTGATAAGCCAGATTTTGCGTAATGAAATTCTGGTTGTGTTGATAGTCCATTTTTACATGTATTTACACGCCATCCCTATTCTAAACAACTTGTCAATTTGCAAAAAGTAAACAAAGGTTTTGTGCGGAGAATCTGTGGTAAAAAATATTCTTTTTCTACTTTATTTTGAAACAATTCACATAATTAATTTATATATAGTAAATCTCTGCGTCTATTAACAAAAAAGATAATTTAGATGGTGCAGTTGCCTCAAACAGGATTTCCCTAGTTTCTAATCCAATTTATATTTGCAAGCACTGACCGAACACTTCATTTTTATTTTTTTAATTGATATGAAGATTTTAACAGGCACTAGTGGCACTATAAAACTTTGCACTAAATAAAGTTCAAAGATAAATAGTTTTGAAAAGAATTGATTCGGTACTTTTGTTAAATTTAACAAAAGAATTTTAAGTTGACTAAATCTTCTCACAAAACAAAATCACATTTGACAATTCTGCACCCAGCTTTGACAAGTCTTTCTTGCAGCATCACACTTACTCCTATGTATAGTCTCCTGCTCTTGACAAATTACGCTCATGTACACGAATTTTACACGATTCAACCATTCCTGTTTGCTATATATTCTAAGGGTGGAACAATTTCATCGTTTATTTTGCCGCGATGTCGCGCCGCGCACTAAAATCTAATCTGTTTCTGCCTTTAGAATGATTACGCGGCAAAAATTTTATATATTATATTATATTATCAGCAAATAAATGAGGCACTAGGAAAACTCTTAAAAATGGAATAAGTTATAAAAGAATTATAAAATTATAAACTGAAAAAATGATACGAATCGCGGTGACAGGAAATTATAAAACTTGTTCAATATTTCATTAACTTTCAACCACTAAATTATGTGCCCGCTCAGAAAATATCGTAGTTTACGACTTCCATGACTAAACAAACACATCGATGAAGAAAAATGCTTAAGTTTTTCTTCCTCATAGCCTATCCAGTTCGTTATATGATCTAAGGTCACAGCGCGGCGGAACAATTTCACCGTTCATTTTACCGCGATGTCGCGCCGCGTAATCTGTTTCAGTCTTATTCAATGGTCGAAAACTGAACTCAATCTTTCAATTCTGCATGTAAACATGGTAATAATTGAGTTCACTACTGGATTTTGAAACGAATGATGTCAGCTGTTATCAACAGTAGCTTTGTTTTGGAACACACTCTGAACAACATTCCTCAGCTGATTTTTGACACCGATGGACACTGGCAGAGGAGAGTGGAGACAGTTGTCTTTTGACAGTCGTAAGTTAAATGTGTATTTGCTTTGTGATTTCGTGGAACTGTGATTTTTAAAAATTTTACAAATTTGGTGGATTGCTTGCATTTTCTGCCTTTCATTCCAGCAATTAGTGTCTCGGAATTTACAGTATAATAATTTAGATCTTATCGACAAATAGATTGAATTAGATGCGTAATCAGGTTGGTATCCCAGTTTATTGCTCTATGAATGTCAATTTTCTTTTTCATTTTATTTCTGGGTTAAGTTAAAGAATTTATCTGGCTATTAACACTCATACTCATAGCAAATTATTACCAGAAACTATTTGCCAAATTAGAATAGGTATAGATTTCAAGCTTATTTAAAAACGATAAGCAGACACCTATCAAGAAGAAAAAAATTGCAGATTTTATCTTTTTTTATGGAGATTATTCAGTGAATTGTCTGTCTCTTTTTTAGCGGACGTTCAGGAGATCGTGATTTTTGAGCTTATCGTCTTCAAATAGAGATTACAAAATTGATTTGAGGAACTCGCAGAAAATAAATATATTAGTAATAGCTTTTGTATAAAAACCATTGCCAAATAATGTATAAAATTGCCTTCGTGGTGATATTGCGTTGGGGTTCCCCTGTTTTGCTTCAACACTAAAATTTTGAAGACTTTTTTTTATTTACAAGATTTATCTGTTCCAGAATTTGGATAACTTAGTTTGTGTACGTTAGAAGTTATCAGTGGTCAAATTAATATGGGCCCGTAATTTATTATCTGTACATTAGTGAGATTGGTTGGAGGTTTACCCAACTGGTGCTTGATGAAATTCAAATTAAAAAAAAACATTTTGGTGTAGGGTAGTTGATAAGGATGACCAAAGCAATTTGTAAATAAATAATAACGAGTTTATCTGTTTTTGGCAGTGGCCCTGAATAACGCCCGAATTACAAATACGACTGATCAGTCGACTGAGACATGATTTTCAGTCGAAGTCGACGCTAGAGTGAAATTTGTAATTAAATTAAAACTTTAACCACTTGCACAAATCAGAACCAGAAGTGCCGGTTATTAGGTAATTGAACTGAAGTTGGCCACAGCCGACAACAATTTTGCACTTTGAGCAAAATTCAGTTTCAGTCGAAGTTTTAATTGTATCTTGTTATGTCACTTGCAGTTAACATTTGGGAAAATTTGCAGTCAACTGATCAGAAGACTCTCCACTAACTTATAACAATGGACTGAGCGTAATGTTATCTTCCTACAGGAAAGAATAGCACAAGCAAGGTATATAGAATACATGTACTCTATATAACTTGGGCATAAGTTTTATAGTTTTCTCTTTCGCGCTATGGCATATTGGAGCAACCAACACAAAATATCGCTTACTGAACGTTTTCTTATACCGTTTGATGTTTTTGTGTTGGCTGCGGATACAATCATTGAAGGAAGAATAATTTCGTCTTCGTTTGAACAGGTTCGCTCTGGAGGCAACCCCGTTCAATGGAACGGTTTCAGAGTTCACCTGAAAAAGTTCGCTTTGTATGTATACTAACGTCAAAGTGCGCTATGAATTTTGTGCGAAAAGTGGTTGGTAATTTGGCATAAGAAAACGTTCAGTAAGCAATATTTTGTGTTGGTAGCTCCAACTCTGCCATAGGGCGCAAGGGAAAACTAAAACCTGTGTCATTCTTTCCTATAGGAAAATGGCTATACGCTCAGTCCATTGCTATAAGTCAGTGGAACACACGTATTATATACACGAAACTGTCAAACGTAATCAATTTTCTTTATTGATAGGTATATAGAAAGAAATTTCTTCTTAAAGTTTATGCAAATAACTTAAATAAAATCTTTTAATTCATTTAACTTAAAAATGTCGCAAATAATCGCGACAGTACACTTGGACAGAGCAGATGACAATTCAACTTGAATATGCATTTGTAACACCGAGAAAATATCCAGTGCAAAGAACAGAAGTGAGTGTTGCACTTCTGCTATAAAAGTTGTCCCATCGAACATTTTCAGTGCTGCACTGCTAGAAAAAATGCAACACAGGTGTTGCACTGAAGTCCCATCGAAATTGACATTAGACTTTGTTTGTGTGAGTGAACTCAGTGTACCCGAGATAACTTTCAGAGCAACCTCCTGCTTTTTGGGTTGCCACCAGAGACGACCTATGACGTCATTTTTGGTTCAAACGAACGCTTTGACAGCACTTAGGTTGCCTCTAGAATGAAACGGTACAGAGAACACAGTATTCTCTCTCTGTCTTCCCGATAAAATTGTATATCCATTAGTCACAGAATTACCTCACAGGCTATCAGCTGCAATGTGTCAAAATTTTAATGGGAATACCCTAGGAAAAGAAAGGCCCATCATCAACAATTTTCACAGACTTCAATATATAGACTAATGACAGCTCGCAAAAAGCATAACATATGCTTTTTATGTTGCGAGCGATTTGTGCTGCCACAAAGTAAGAAAAATATTTCCAGAAATTATTTATTGCAATAAATATGTTATTAGCTTGATAATTCATAGTAACCCTCTGGCTACACTGGCCATGAAAAATTGCTTACTATATTTTATGGTAAAGCCCGTCTTGAAAAAAAAAATTTTGCTGTGGGCAAATTATGTTATGACATTTCATTTTTGGTTGGCCGATGGCTTTATCAAGACCGGAAAAGACTGCGATTGATTGCGCATTAAAGATTTTGGAGCTCGCCGAGTTAGAAGAGATGAAAAAATTAAGAAAACAAATATGCACTCATTTATTCCGTAAAAATTAATTTCCGTACGCGTTAGCTCATTATAAAGCTTGATTATAAACGTGAAATTTATGGTAAGCAATTTTCTTGGACATATATGGTACGCCATATGGTCTGCCATATTTGGCCTGCCATGAATTAGCTACATGGTCTACACTGGCAATTTGTAGCAATAACATATGGTAGGCCATAATTTATGGCCAGACAGGGGGTATATTTCAAGGTAATAACCTAAATTGTATGCTTTAAAATTTTTTATTTTTAACATGATAGTGTTTTTATTAATAAAAAAAAGTTTAGAAGATTAAATTATAATCTTATAGGTCGTATGTAGGAATTATTCATATTAGATCAAGCATTATTCAGGTATTTGGATTAGCACATACATAGATACTTGACCGATATGATAGATAACTCACCTTCTGGGATCTGAAAGTGGTGGCTTTATTCTGACTATAACGACTAAATTTATAACAAAGCGAAACAATGGTTGAGGTAGTCTGACATCAGGGTATTAACTATTTTGCTCCTTTACTTAGGAAAATGTAATGTGCAGTTCTTACTTTGATTCAAGGAAACTACACAGAATAGAGAGAATTTTCACAGTATTTATTTCCCAAATTTAAAAAGAATAACATGAAATAAAAATTCGTGAAGAAGCATCTAAACATTTAAGATTTTTATACACTACAGATTTATCAATTCTGACGATTCTTACTTATCTCATGAAATATAAAATTTATTACAGTATTGTAGTGGTAAATTACAAAACGGGAAAAACGTAAGTACATAAAATATTTTCTCAATATTTAGCAAACAGAATTAATTTTTAAAATAAAATTGAAAATTTCCCTTCATGGTAGTTTTAATTATGCAATATCCTGCAACATGAAGTAATTTTGCCCCTCTGCCCCCACAGTTATGCTGGCTTCAAAAATGTTGTATGGGAAAGGCCTGCAGCTAGCAGTCTATATTATTGAAATGTGTGACAATTTTCGTGCCAATCTCAAAGATGTGTAAGTTTATACGCACACTATAAAAAAATCGCATTGCAGGCGGATGGAAAAGTATGAGGCAAAATTGTAGCAAATAAAATTTCAAAAACGGACTAAATCGGGCAACTCCATCTTGGTGTTGCCATATAAAAATTGATGTTTTTTACATGTACTGTGAAAACGATCAGTTCTAGACATTTTTATTGTACTAAAAACTTCTACAGAATACGAAATCCTATAAAATTGATTATAAACATTTTTTCTGTCTGACGAACTGTTCTAGAAATATATGCGAAAAACCACTTCAAAAGTCAAACTTGCATAGTTCGGTGACCATTCGAAATTTTATACGAGCATTCATCTAGTCTAGGGTATCATAAGAATTGGTCTTAGACCAATTCTAGCTTTTTTTTATGTAAGAAACGTTTTAAAATATGCTCAAACCCTGATATACAGAAACACAAAATGTATGCCACATGAAAAGCAAATCGCGAAGTCCATTGTTATAAGTCAGTGGATCAGTCGTAATTGTAATTCAGGCATAAGGTTGTTAGCATTACGCTCGGTGAAGATTGCTTTCCTCAGCCTTACTACAGTATATTCATACAGTGGAACAGTTCGGTCAAAAGTGTCAGCTGAGTCTGATGCTTCTATATGTGTCTACTTTCTCTTTCAAAAGATTTTAACTAACACAATAGTCAAGTTTTAATACAAAGATTCCTATGTCAATCGAAAGTGGAAGAAAGAGAGCTTATTAATAAGCTTGTACTAAAGGAAAAGCGTGTCGAAATTACAAGCAAAAGTGTTTCTATTCCATTCCTATGTCATTCGGCAGAACTGTAATTATATAATAATAATAATAATTTATTAGCAATATTATCGCTATACAATGCATGCACCTTTCATGTACAAGTTCACAAATATATGTATTTTAAAATTTACAGTATTGCTCTATTTTTAATATATTCCACACAACCTTTTTTAAAATACTTAACATTTTGTTCACTCTTTAATTCAGTAGGAAGTTTATTAAATTCCTTGAAACTCTTATATACTAGTGAATTCTGTGTACTCGATCTATTGTATAATTGCAGTCTGAGCCTCTGCCACCCACTTGATATTCCGGAACCATTTTGAATATAAAAGGCAATACATTTAGCTCAACACTTGGTTTAATATTAAGCCATAATAAAGAATTTAACATGTAACTAATAGGAGTGAATGTAGAATTACAGACATTGCCTTATTTTGTAATTTTTGTAATCTGCTCAAATCACTTTGATTGCATATCAACAATATTGTAAAGAGTATTCAAAATGTGGTTTTATAATACTGTTGTAAATATTTATCGCAGTAGCCATCGTAACTTTCAAAGTCCCTTCAAAAATTCATCGAGGGATTAAAATTCATCTGCAAATTACATCGCCTTAGCGTTTTTCACCAACATGTGGATACTATCATCAATATAGGTTATAATTTGTGAATTTTTTTTTTCTTAGTTAGTATGATTCAGAGTTCTCTTTTTAGATACACATTTAATAATAATTTCTAGTTCCACATTATAAAAATTTGAAATTCCAAACTAGGAAGATAGTGAAAGACCGGAATATCCGCATCGAAACAAATGCTGTACATTGTCCTCTGTAGTGAGTAAATTTATCTTTCAGTCTTTTCATCAACAAATATTAATTAACAAATAAATATTCATATAGTACATAATTTGATATAACATTTAAGAGTGTGGCAAGAAATTTTTGCTTTCTCGTGGTCTGATAAGATACATATGAATACGTTTTGAATTAGATTCTGAATTTTTTTTTTTACATATTGAAAATATAGCAAACAATATCTAAAGGTATCACATTACCTAATTTGATAAATATATTTTATTTTCGGTTTTGCACGCAATATTTTTCGTACTAATAATGGGCAATAAAGACGAAAACACCCAGAAAACAAGTGAACAAAAGAAAACAAATTCAGATAAAGATGATGCACATCAGGGCGAAAGTGAATCGTTAACCTCATTTGTCGACACATTAAAAATACCTACATTTTGGCATAATAGGCCTGACTTATGGTTTCTGCAGGTTGAAACTCAGTTTAGGGTAAAAGGCATAACGTCTTCTAATACTAAATATGATTATTTAGTGGCATCCCTGCCTCCGGAGGTAATGAAAATCGTAGCCGATATCCTTCTCAATCCTCCTGCGTAAGAAAAGTACGAGAATTTGAAATCTAGTCTTCTGTCTCGTAGTAGGGACTCAGAAGAGCGCAGATTAGATGCGCTCTTACACAAGATTGACTTAGGGGACTCCAAGCCATCCGAATTGTTTCGTCAAATGGAATCTTTGGCTGGCGGTAACAGCTTAGTCAACAATTCTCTATTGCGAAAGCTGTGGATTAATAAACTACCTGCTTCCATTCAAGCATGTGTAATTGCAATTGAAAAGTCACAAACAGAGATATTTACCATCGCGGATAGGATTTTCGATTCAATTACTTCTCACAAAGTTTCAGCCGTGCAAGGCACGGGTATATCAAACACAAATGATAACCTTGCACAGTTAATACGCAACTTATCAGAACGAATTCGAAATTTAGAATTCAGCCAATCTCGACCGGGAAATAGAAGCTTCCCTAGATATAGATCTACAGAATCTCGCCCTCGATCTAGAACGCCATGTAGACTACAATCTAATAGTAACAGAAGCTGTTGGTACCATAGACGTTATGGAAGTAAAGCCAGAAAATGTATAGCACCTTGCAATTCAAAAAATACAACTTCTTCAAAAAACTCAGAGTAGCTACTTCGTCTGCGGCACCGAAAGTAGGCAATCTCCCGCGCCGCTTATTTATATTCGAAAAAACTTTAAACATTTATTTTTTGGTCGATACCGGAGCAGAAGTTTCCTTAGTTCCTCGAAAGATATTTCCAAGTTTTCGATATAAATCGGATTTTCGTTTAGTCTCTGCAAGTGGTTCACCAATACTAACATATGGTTTCAAACACCTCACTATAGACCTAAATTTACGCCATACATTTCATCACGTTTTTGTTGTAGCTGGCATCGATTATGCCATCCTTGGGGCAGATTTTTTATATAAATATAATCTTTCCGTTGACATTAGAAAAAGACAACTAATAGACAACGCTACTACCTTATCCGTTGAATGCGTTGAATTCCGTGTTGAAGCTCATTCACCGCCTAAACTCTTTTCTCTGAACGATTTTGGGACATTGCTCAACGAATTTCCTCAATCAAATCTTTACCCAACTTTAATAAGGAAGTTAAGCACAACGTCGTGCATCGTATTCATACGGAAGGGACTCTACCAGCTGTCCGTCCGCGAAGATTAAATACAGAAAAATTCAAAATCGCCAAGGAAGAATTTGAAGCTATGATAGAGTTGGGAATCTGTAGACCTTCCTCTTCCCCAGTCGCTTCTGCTTTGCACTTAGTCCCTAAAAAGGACCCAAATGACTGGAGGCCATGTGGTGACTACAGGCAGTTGAACTCAGTCACCATATTCGATAAATACCCACTACCCAATATTCAAGATTTTAATATAAATTTACACGGATGCAAATATTTTTCCAAAATAGATCTCATTCGGGCTAACAATCAGATTCCTATAGCAACAGAAGATGTCTTCAAAACCGCCGTAATAACGCCTTTTGGCCTTTTTGAGTTCCTGCGCATGCCATTCTGGCTTAAAAACGCTGCTCAAACCTTTCAAAGGTTTATTAACGAAGTTCTAAGTGGTCTAGATTTCGTTTTTGCTTATGTCGATGACATACTCATCGGCAGCCATTCCGCCGAAGAACACAAACAACATCTTCGATTACTTTTTACGCGATTACAAGAAAATGGAATCACTATTAATGCGAAAAAGTGCGTATTAGGCGTTAGGGAAATAGATTTTCTAGGACACAAAATATCGATAAACGGTATTACCCCTTCAGAAGATTGCATACAGGCTATAAAAGAATTTCCAAGTCCTACAACTATTAAAAGGCTACAGCGTTTCATTGGAATGGTAAACTTTTACCATCGGTTTTTGCCACACCTCGCAAAGACTGCATCTCCACTATACGATTTGCTCCGAACACCTAATGCAAAAAAGAAAGCAAAGCTAGATTTCAATTGGTCGGACAAACATGAAGATGCTTTCCAAGAAATTAAGAAAAATTTGGAAAAACAAACGCTTCTGGTACATCCAAATCCCAACGCACAAATCAGTTTGTGGACAGACGCTTCCAACGATGCTGTAGCCGCAGTTCTACAACAGTTAAATACAGGTCAATGGCAGCCCTCAGGGTTCTTTTCTAAAAGACTACAACCTGCAGAAAAAAAGTATTCGACATATGACAGAGAGCTTCTGGCAGTGTATTTAGCGATCAAGCGTTTTCGACACTTTTTAGAAGGAAAAGAATTCACAGTTTTTACCGACCATAAGCCTTTAACTACAGCTCTATTTGGAAAGTCGGAAAAATCCTCGCGACAGTCCAATCATTTGAATTATATATCCCAGTTCACGAACGACTTGCTATATGTAAAAGGTTCCTTGAATATAGTTTCAGATGTCCTTTCAAGAACTTACGTCGATGTTTCCCACGCTATCGACAAACTGTGTCCACAAACTCTGAGTGAAAAACAAAACTCCGACGAAGAATTATTTGAAATCCTTGCCAAGCTAAATGCAGGTAAGAGGAAGTACTCTTTCACTCTTAAAAAAATACCTGCCCCTTCAGAAAACACAGATACATGGTGTGAGACATCAACGGGAACTAACCGTCCTTACGTACCTGAAAGCATGAGACGTATCATTTTCGACTCCATCCACAACCTTTCGCATCCTAGCATTAGATCAACTAGAAAGTTAATAACTTCAAAATATTTTTGACCAAAAATGAATCAAGATGTTAACCACTGGTCAAAAACATGCATACCGTGCCAAAGATCCAAAGTAAATAGACACACATCCTCTCCCCATGGGAAATTTGCAGTGCCCAATGGAAGATTTGAGCATGTCCACATGGACATAGTAGGACCTCTTCCACCCTCTCAGGGTTATACATACCTTTTAACCCTAAAGGACAGATTCTCGCACTGGCCTGAAGTAATTCCTTTGAGGAACATTCTGTCTAGTAACATAGTTCAAGCGTTTCTTCACACCTGGATATCACGCTACGGAGTACCAAGAACGCTCACAACAGACCAAGGCTCACAGTTTGAGTCCTCACTGTTTAGAGAACTATCCAATATCCTTGGCACGCATAGGATTCGGACTTCAACGAATCACTCTCAATCGAATGGTTCCATTGAACGATTCCACCGGCAACTGAAAGTTGCAATCAGAGCCTTGGATGAGCCTAAGAAATGGTATGAAAGCATCCCTTGGATTCTCTTAGGAATAAGATCCGCTCTCATGGAAGATCTAGGTGTAGCACCAGCGGAATTACTATATGGTCAATCTTTACGCATGCCACGAGAATTTATAGTTGAAAATGAACCCATAAAAGCAATCACAAGCACGACAGCAAGACAAATTAGGGAAACGATACGAAATATTAAGCCCTGTGCTTTAAGAACTAGAAAGCAAACCAACATTTCTGTTCCTCAAGAATTTAAGCATTGTTCACACGTTTTTGTTCGGGAGGTCGTAACAAAAAACACTCTAAGCTCACCATACACTGGCCCGTTTAGAGTCATTGCAAAACATGAAAAATATTTCGCCGTTTTGGTTAATGGAAAGGAAACAAACATCAACATAGATAGATTGAAACCAGCATTTGTTTTCCATTCGGATATTACGCTCGATAGAACCACAAGATCGAATTGTAAGCCAAAAGTTACATTTAACATTTAAAATTTAACTGCTATGGTTTTCTTTTGTATACATACTCTCAATTGACCAATTTTTTTGTAATATATTATTTACATTTTTACATATCATTTTCACAATTTGTATAAATGTTCGATTACATTCATATTATATATATAAATATCTTTATTTAGGTAGACATTGATTAGCGACTATAACATTAATAGAATTTTAATTAATTAGTCTTGAATTAACTACTATTAATATAGGTATCATTAGAATTAGATTAGACATTTTATGTACATATTTTTTTTTTTTTAGTTAAGCAAGTTTCTCTCTATTTTACATTTGTTATGTTAAAACTTTTATCAGAGGGGGAGTGATGTGGCGGCAAGATGTAGTAAAAGAGTACTAGTGAAACGGATTTCTAGAGTATACCAAAAAGTCTAGCTCCACAGCATCCAACTAGTACGATTCTCCACTCTCCAACATTCGGTAGTTAAAATGGTCTCCATCAATTATGTGAACCGAGACCAACACCCAGTCTTATCACAGCTGCCGAACTGAGCATTACATCCGCGTTTCATTAGAATTAAGAACACATTGTCTAGTATCAATTTAAATAAAGTACTTATTCTAGTATACATATTGCATTCATATATAACCTTTGCCACACACACACATACGTATTACTATTTATCGTCTTAACTTTTGTTTTACCTACATTCAGTTTCAATTTATTCATCTGTAACTAGTCACGCAATAATTCTAAATCTCGTTCTATTTTTATTTTCAATTTATTGGTGTCTTTCCCTGATATACCTATACAGTAATGCATCGTCAGCAAAAAGTGCTATTTTCGAGAATTTCAGCACTGATTTAATGTCATTCACCTATATAATAAACAAGATAGTTCCAAGTACTGATCCTAGTGTAACGCCCATCGATACTTTAATATTACTGGAAACTGTAATATTTATTTTGGTGTTCTGCCTTCTTCCTTACAAGTAGCTATGAATTCCATATTTTGCTAATTTATTTAATTAAATGCATCGGTCGACAGTTTCAAATGGTTTTCTTAGGTCTAAAAACACAGCAACAATACTATTTAAGTCATCTATTTCTTCCTTCCATTGGTACTGTTCTTTCCGTGTGGGGAAATGTATAAAAGGAAAAAGCGATCAAGAATACAAAAAAAAAGTTCTAATTAATTTATTTACTTTATTTGAAAAAGATATCGCAATTGAACTCTCGACAAGAAGTGACATTAACAAGAGAAATAGATACAGTAGTGAATCACAGTAACATTGAAATTGACCGATGCTAACAACAGTGCGATTATTACATTACATGCTGGGTACAGCTTTGTTATTAGATTTGCAGATGTTGTTGTTGTTGTTAACAGGCACACTACCCAATTAATCGCCGTTTCACAGGAATGTTTTCTCCTAAATCCAGACTGTTCTAATATAATCAATTTATTTGTTTCCAAGTAACTTTCTAACTGTTTTTGAACCACTTTTTCTAAAACATTTTCATATGTAAGCAATGCATTTATTGGTCTGAATTCTTCTGTTTTTTTTTGTGTTTTTGACTTTCTGAACAGGAATAACAATTGATTCTTTCCATAAACTAGGGAATTCTCCACTTACCAACGATTTATTTATTATGTCAACCAAAGTAACACCCCAATTATTCCAGTTGCTTAATATCATGTCTATACTAATTGAATTATAGTTCTATTTTTTATTCATGCTTTTACAAATATCTTTCACTTCATTATACTCCACTCTTCTAAAAACAAAGTCATAGTCTACTTCTGTAATCATGGCCGAATATGTTTTATGAGGTATGGATTCTTTTATGATCTGTACTTAGTTTCTCTACCATTTCATCAGGTTGCTGGCATTTATAGTCACCAGGTTTCACTTCATTCAAGATAGTTTTTTATGATACGCCTCATTTCCTTCTGATTATTAGCTTCATTCATATTATTTATTATTTCATCATTTTTGGCTATATTTATTCTATGCTTATATATATTTCTCAATTCTTTATATTTTATACAATCATTTACATCATTTATTAATCTTGCATGTTGATTTGTCCGCTCTTTTAACACAATTAATTCCTTACTATACGAATTTGTTTTCTTTTTTGTATATATATTTTTTTGCACTAAAAATTGTTTCATAACCTACAGAATACTATTGTTAAACTTATCAACACAGTCATATAAACTCTCAATAAGTATCACCCTTTCGAATTCTATCTTTCTCAATTCATTTCCGATTTTTATACTTAAAAATCTCAAAACTGTTCTCTTGTTTTATGTCAGAGGAATTATTTATTAATACTCTAATTTCTAAAGTTTCATGATCGCGAATTTTGAGGCTGCTATTTACTGTTACTTCTATATTATTCATTGCTGTTATGACATAATCTATCAAGGTTCTTGATACATCAGTTACCCTTGTAAATTCACGGACCTTTTGTGTAAAGCCGTTATCACAAATAATTTCATTAATTTCTTTCTTATATACAGGGTGTATCCCCGTAGGAGATCAATAGAGCAGGAGGTGATAGTACTCACCTAAAAAAAAAAAAATTGTATTGCATGGATAGGGAGGGGGGGGGGGCAATATCAACCGTTTAGGAGTTACAAGGGTGATTCTGAAAGCTATTCTTAAACCTAAAGTGCTGATTACATAGCGCCCGTTCCATTCCGTCACGTAAAGCTATCAAATTTGAACATATCCAATACTGTGTAATTGCTCACATTGTAAGAAACGGATCGGAACGGGACGGATAAGTTGACTAAATTTCAATTTCGACGGAAGACATAACCTCCAAAATTCGGAATTTGTTTGTTTACAATTGTAGACTGTGGTGCTACTTGATTGAATTTAAATTAAATAACTTAACTTATGATTTAAAAGTAAGTATACTATATACATATATAAAATGGACAAAATGGGTAATATATCTAGTATGATATTTCTGACGGTGCTATTATTTATTGCCCATTTTAAATCTCGATGATAAAAATTAGTGCTCACACCTTGGGATAAACTGTTGTAATACGATAACTCCAGTCTGTATTCGAAATATATGTGGCCCGAATTGAGACTTTTGTTAATTATGACTTTTGTTTTCTTCATACTTTGGTATGTTGCTACGAATTACCCAGAAATATTCCTTTCCATTTTTGGTGACGGCCCGGGGCGTTGTGTTCACTTCATAGTTGAGTCGAAACGGGCCGAAATAGAATGTAACAGAACGGACGCTATGTAATCAGCACTTAAATTTGTTCCCTTACTGACTGAAAACCCGTCATTTAAAAAAAAATATCGGCTAATTTCGGTATGACATGAATACGCTTTGAGTTAATAACTACTTAACAGCTGCAGATAGCACATAGGGTATAATAAGTCGCATTTTATTATTTTATAACCTTCTAAGTATAATTCCCCATTACTAATATTTCTACAGTATGCGTTTCTGTTAACATTATGAGCTCAAGTTCACCACCTTTAAAATTTGATTCTAATTCAATGAAGTTATTTAATAAACCTTAATTATTAAAATACGCACAATCTATCTTCTTTAGTTTCTAATAACCCATTCTTTTTTCTCTATTTTTAACTTATTCGCCAATACAGGACATTCTTTCTTATAGCAGCTGTGATTTATATCTAGTCTTAATTTAAGTTTTTCATTAGCTCTTATACAATTGATGCACTTATTGACTCTCAGTGTCAAACAGTCACAAACATTATTGCAGATTGCATCCACTTGGCATATTACACCGTCCATGCAAAACCCTCGAGAAATACGTCCCAAGCCACAAAACCCTCGAGAAATATGTCCCAAGCTATGAAACAGAAATCTATATGTGGTCGTGCTAGTCCAATTCTCTAAAATAATTTATATTGATTCTTATGGAAAAGTGACTTGTAATTGATTTTATATATGCCATAAAGCCTTAACTACTATCCATACTTACGTAACAAAATAATGAAATAGTTTTGATTAAAAAGTAACTTTACCATTTTACGCTCAATAACCGATTATAGTCCGATCGGACTACGGCCGCACATCACTATTGCAACTATTACTCAGCTGAGAGTTTTTTGCAAAGCTCGGTCTTGGTCAAGTTACAGCGTGATTTTAAGGCCTGCTTACGATGCGTAGTTGGAATGAGACGTCATGCTCACGTTACATCGCCGACTCAGTTTCTTCTTCCAGGACCGATCCAGATAATATACGACTGAATGCTTCTTGTTACATATACAGAGTCAGACATGGCGTGCTACCAGAATACATATAGTCGTGATAATTTTTCCTGGGGCCGTCAGGATACATACAGAATAGTGCTTCCTATACTGAGAATTCACTTTGGTAAGAGAAGCGTATTTTTTTGTGGGAGCTGTTAGTTGGAATTCCCTACCAGGCCTGGTGAGACGATCGGATTCCCTCTTTAAATTTAAGAAGCTTGTTCTGGACCATCTTTCTACGCAATAGGTGTTGGATTCGTTAGTTGGCTGTCCTTTACTTAAGTGTAACACCTCATAAAGAGGAATAGAGTGCAAGTACATCAGCTGTTATAGTAAATATTTTGTTATTGTAATAGCTGTGTGGGACATTGTAGCGTTCCATTTCCTTGGTATTAAGGATATAATGTAATCATAATGACCGATGTAAAAATTTGTGATTGAGGAATAACTTGTAATTTATATTTTTAATATTTTTCGTACTTTTCAGCTCATTACAGTATATTTAACTCTGTCGAGATTTTTTTTGAATGACAGTAACTGGAATAACCTGTGATTTCTTTGTGGATTACGACTGCGGGTATAATAACCTGTATTTGATATAGGAGCTGTTCAGAAGCCAATGTGATAAGTCCATTTTTAGAAGCTTTTAGATTTTTGAAAGTTTTAATCAACAAATAATATTCTACGTATATATTAATTTTTTTTAAAATAAGATTTACTCGTTGTTTCGGTTCTTTTTAAAGTTTTGTCTTCTGAATATGTCGTATAATCAATCAAATTTCTCTAATGGATTTATTCACACTGGCTTCTGAACGACTCATAAAATGAATAATGACTTGTGAAATCTTTGCTAGTATTGTTATAGTTTTAGTACTACAACACAATGGGTGTAATTTGAATAATTTAATAATTTGAAGTACTTGACTGGAATAGGAACTTATGTTTTCTTTGTCTTTGTTCATATTGCATATTTTAATGTATTTATATTACAACAATGCGTGCAATAGCTGATGATTTATATATATTTAGCAATGTTGCAAATGATTCCGATATCACCTTGACTTTTTGGCATATATAGGGCGTCCCAGACTAATATGACTATATTTTGCCAAATGATTCCTCTCGTCCAGTCAAGTAAAAAATTGTATGACACCCTATATATTAAAAAGTACACCCGGTACGGTTTATTTGAAGACGGAATTTATTTATTTAAGAAATTCATGCGATAGTAAACAGATAAATCCTCTTACTTACTACCGTTAAACAAATGCAAACTAATGCAAACTATGCGTAAAAAAAAAAGAACTACAAAATTTATACAAAAAAAAAAGAAAAAGTTCAAACTAAAAACGAAAAAGCAAAAATTCGAATCCATTAATTACTAAAAAAAACGAAACAACAATATCAGATCAAAAATACATAATAGAAACAAAAAATAAGAAATAAGATAACAAATAAAGATAATAAGGATATCTTAAAAAGTATAATAATAAAAAAAAGGGGAAAAAAAAGTAATATAAGATAAAATAAAAATACAAAATAACAAATAAGCATGAATGCAAGGAGGAAGAAAGCAGAAAAATAAAGATGAACTAGATGTTAGCTAAAATGGAAGAACTATCCAAATGTTTTATTACTACCAAGAGGTTGCGTTTAAGAACCGTAAATCTGTCACTAAACATATCTGTATCGTTATATAAGACATTGTGGGTCTTTTGAATCCTAACCAAAGGGCATTTCAAGTGCAAGTTAGTGCGGGGAGCATCGATATGGGAAGTAAGTGGCTGGCGGGTGAGGCGACTAGGAAAGCTGATTGTATGCAGAACTTCATGAGCTTTCAAACTCAAACTACACCTGTACCCCTCCCCGGACCAGAGTTATGACGGTTTTTTTTTAAATAACCCCACTAAGATTCACTTTTTTTACAAAATTTCGAAAGTCCAGTCTCCTTTCTGATTTAACCTACAACACCCTATTACTAACTGTAGCCGTTAAAAGGTTATTAGCTCTTAGCCTGTTCAGGTCATACCAAAATTGGACGATATTGTTATAAAATGACGTGTTTTGACGTGTTTTCAGTCACTAAGGGAACAAATTGCCTCAGTTCACAGACAATACGTTAAGAGCTAATAACTCATTAACCGTCACAGTCACAACATAACTGTATTAGGTTAAATTAAAGAGAAGACTCTGGGCTTTCGAAATTTTGTAACAAAAATATATGTTAATGGGGTATTTAAGAAGAAAAAAAAACGAAAAAAAAAAACAGAAATTTTGAGTTTGAAGCATCATAACTCTGGAGTGGGAGGGGTACGGGGGTGGTTGAACAGTCGTTGGAAAGGCCATGAATTTCCGCATACAATGCCTTCTTAAAATAGACCGTACACTGTGTACTTTTGAATATACATATACGGTATTTAATGAAAAAAGAGAATATTATACTAATCACCCTGTAACTCGGCAGGCTGACTTTTTGCCCCTTGCCATACAATTTTTTACTTGTCTGAACGGGAGGAATCATTTGGCAAAATATAGTCATATTAATCTGGGACACCCTGTATATAAAAAAAATGGATTAAATTAATTTATTTTGATTGATTTATATCCAGTGTTATGCAACAGCATTTAACTCTAAACTTTGTACGTCAGCTTTGTCGGTGATCCTGCATAACTGCGAGACTACTAATCATTGAATAAAGAACTAATAAGGAAGCGGCATATCGGGGGAAACCGTAAGCCACTCGCGAAATGTATTAGTGCGGTGTGTGTATTCGGTTCGTCGTGGCAGTAGTAAAATTGTGACATTTTGAAGGGAGACATTTATTATATAATAATAATAAAGAATCGTTAGCGCCCCATTCTTTAGATAAAAGCTGCCATTAAAAAGTAAAACCTAATTTCTCAAATAAACAAATCGCACTTGATCTTAAACCATCTCGAACTTTCGTATATTTCTGTTATATATATTAAAACAAAATTTTTACCAATCATTATAAAAGAAGAAGATATTTCTTTTTAAATGTATTCACTTGCCTAAAAGACTATTTTCTTCAGCCTGAATTTCGGCGATTGTTTCTGCAACATTATTCTTAATAATAGTTTTACAACTTTAATTTCACAAAACATTGAAGACAATCAAAATATACACTTCACGTTTCCGAAATAACACAATTTCAAATATTTATTATTTATTAAAACAATTATATTTAAAAAAGTTTATCTGAACTCCCGGAACTCTGAAATATTGACTTTCAGAAATGACAAAAGCAAGTGAAACCAAATGGAATAGACTGTCAATGAATTGCTAACATACGTACACTGTGTCGCACGATACCCCACTTTCTCATTAGTTCTTTATTCAATGCTAATAATGTCATACCGCGTCAAAGAAGTAAAATTTTCAGCAGACACTAAATTTCTCTTTTTTTTTGTTATTATAATGGACGAGAAATATCGTAAATAAAATAAATAAATTAACTTCGAAATTGGATTTTGGTACTCTATGAGTTACGCAGTTATGATATTGCTAGTTTCGCGGTTATGCAGTATCACCGACGATATACTTTTATTTGCTAAATTTAAAATATGCGTACTCGCTAACTTGTATGTGTTTGTAAAAAAAATCTGTATTCTCGATTTGTCCACGATTTTTTCCATGACGTGGCTGTGGTCAGGGCTTTTGATAAATTAATCTGTGACATGCTTATGACTACTAAGTTTGTCATTCCGTTTGTAACGTATAGAAATAATGATGGTAGAACAAAATGCGATGTAGAACCAAGCATAATATTACATATAATTTTAATTTTTGCATATCAGTTCGGCAGTCCCTCTTGTCGATAACCCGTTTACTTAAAGAGCCGAAATTTTGCACACGACCTTTTTAAGAAAATTGTATATTTATATTCGAAACTGGGGCAGATTGGATAACTCCTTCGTTGCGTTACTATACAAAATTTTCGTTTCTCACTATACAGGGTGTTTCTGGTCAATAGAGCAGGAGGTGATAGTACTCACCTATAGCAACCAAAAATTGTCTGACGGGGGGGGGGGGGTACCGCCTGTATCTTAAAAAGCACTGGGCGTACGGTCTCATTGTATGCAGAACTTCATGGCCTTTCCAACGACTGTTAAACCAGCCCGGTACCCCTCTTCCCTCAATAATTATGGTTGTCTAAACTAAAACTTCCGGATTTTCTTAAATTTTTTTTTAATTTAACATAACTTTTTTGTATAAAAACTGTAAGCTGTAGACTCTCTTCTTGAATTTGATCCATTATACCCTAAGTGCTATCAAAGCTATTCTGAAACCTATTTTCAAAGATAATTTGTTCCATTAGTGACTGCAAAACGTCATTTAAAAAAAATATCGGCTAATTTCGGTATGACCTGAATAGGTTGTGAGTTAATAACTCTTTATCGGCTACAGATAGAACATAGGGTGTCATAGGTCAAATTAAAGAGGAGAGTCTACAGTTATGTTGATAACCTTTTGCAAAAATAATAGAGGTGAAAGTAAAAAAAAAAAGGTAAGAAAATCCGAAATTTTTAGCTTAGTCAACCATAATTCTTGAGGGGAAAGGGGTACGGGGCTGGTTGAGCAGTCGATGGAAAGGCAATGAAGTTCTGCATACAATGACCTCTTAACTGTGACCGTTCGTCCGTTATTTTTTAAGATACAGGGTGTTTTGTGAAAAAACCAGCTTTTTTATTAATCACCCTGTAACTCCTAAACGGTTGATATTGCACTCGCCCGCCCTGTCATACAATTTTTGGTTCGTCTAGATGAGTACTATCACCTCCTGCTCTATTGACCTCCAATAGGAGAAACACCCTGTATATCTGGACACTACTGAGAACACGTCAACGTATAGAGCTGAAATTTTTTGCAATGCATTTTCATAAAAATAGTAAATACAATTTGGACAAATGGAATTAATCGGCCAACCCGTTCATGGTGAAAACGATCAGTCCCAGACGTTTTTATTGTACTGAAATGTTCTTTAGAATATAAAATCCTATGAAATTGGGGCTAATAAATTTTCTGCCCGACAAACCGTTCTGGAAAAAAAAACTTACGCAGAGGTGACCATGCGAAATTACATATCATAGGAATTGGTCTGGAATTGGTATAAATTCTAACTTTTTTCCTAGTTCACCGCACTGTTTGAGAAGGCATTGAATTAGGAAGGTGTAGATCTGAATTAGGAAGGGCAAAGCTGGGCAGCTTTTTCGTAGGGTTGCAAGACGAAAATTTCCAGATTTGAAGATTTTCGCGTATACTACGAAAACAGTCAGTGCTAGGTGTTTTATATATGTACTGACATATGACATTGATTATATAACTTTTTTTACTGTCCGACGAACTGTAGGTGTCATGTGCACTGTCTCTTTCGTGCCTGCTAGCCGAGAGAAACAGAGGTCGCCTGATCTTTGTCCATTCTCGGCCGTTTCAACGAGATTGTCATGTAAACTTGTTTGTAATCCGCGGAAGTGGTTTCTGATTGAGATAGGTCACTGACATATAATAAGAATGGACTGAGCCATCCTGTCTAATTCCTATGGTCAAAAATGATACAAATTTTGGTTAAAATTTGTTTTTTTCTTTCAAGCTCAAAATGTACGCTGAACTGTAACCAATTTTAGAAACAGTACGGCTGTGTTAATTGGAATGCAATGGAATTGACATAAAAATTCAGACAAATATATTGTTTATATACGTCTACCTCTTACAAGCTCAATTAAATTTGACAACAAATCTGCAGAGGAGTACATTTTTCAGTAATATTAAAAATTAATTTTTGTCTTAATTAAAACAAGTTTAACTTCCTAAACAATTTTCATTTAATGCAATACTATTTTACAATATTTTTAGTGTTTCTAATCGATAAATAATACCAAATTATCAATCTGTGTAGAACTGTACGAAATAAACGGTTTTCGCAACCTGTTGAAAGTTTGTGAATTTTTGAAGCAAGAACGCTCAGTCCATTCTTATTATAGCTGTGTTCTTAGAGCACTGCAGAACATAGGAGATTGTGACTAGAATTGACTTGTAGAGTGCATAGAAGTTTAAAATTGAAAGCATAGAGAGAATAATCTAGGTGCCATGAATTCTTACGAAACGTTAAACCTGCCAAATTTTGCCCCGAAGTTTATCCATTGAATAAATAACTAATAAAAGGAAACGGCACATCGGGTGAAGACCTAAGCCACTCAGCGACATGTAATAGTGTGCTGTGTTTGTATATGTTCTTGGCGTTGCCTTTGTATGACTGACATAATTTAATTTAGCCACCAATGACAATTCAATTGTAAACAAACAAACCGGCATTTGTAAAATGTTAAATTTTTTGCCATGGCTATTTATTTGTATAAATATTTCACTTTTATTTTGATAGAAACACTATAATTAATTAGTAAAGCTATTAAAGTTACTTGAAGAATGCTTTCCCACGAAAATAACTATGTTCGTTCCTGCAGCACAGCACAGCGTACTTCATTATGATAATTTAAGACTCCGGAGTCTCTATTACACAAAATATCGTTCAAAAAAGAATATTTCGCACTTATTTCACACTACTACTTATTACGTAAAAATCACGTTTAATTATTTATTTTTCACAATATCGCGAATTCAATTCCGAGAACTTCTTTTCAAAATTATGTAATGTCAGAATGTTGAACTGACACAAAATAGGCACTAGTCCCTCTTGTCATTTCACCCCCCCCCCCCCCCCCCCCCAACCATAGGTCAAACTGTCATTGAAATGCTTAATCACGTACACTGTATTCGCACGATACCCCGCTTCCTTATTAGTTATTTATCCAATTAGTTTATCAAGTTCTATTTTGACATTTTGCAAGGATTCAAGTCATGGCAATTTGATCATTTTCTCCATACTTTCAAAACCTTTTCTATTTCTATGAACTCTACAAGTCAATTCAATTCGTAATCTCCTGTTTTCTGCAGTGCACTGCACGGAACCAAAAGATAACAGCTTATATGTCAGTGGAGATAGGTACTTAGTTTTTACTTTATTTTATTATTATCCTAATTACATCGATTTTTTAATTAGGGTCTTAGATCTGATTTAAAAAATATCAGGTAATTATGACTTTTCAATATATCCTACTATGTACGAGGTTAGGCCTAAAAATAATTAAGTCTTAGTACCAACCAGATCTATAGTTTTTATAAAATTTCTATGACTTATGTTATGTCGCTAACTCAAATTGACCTGAAGTTATTGTGCATACCGATGGACTATAATAATTATTACTATATGTACGTTAAAATGTTTGTTCAACATTTAAAAAATTTATGGTCTGCTGATAATTTCATACTTGGTATTTTTATTCGTAATTTTTTATTTATGTATTTATTTATTTATCTTGGGACTTATTAAGTACGTAATAAGTGTTCATATATTGAAGAGGCAGTAGTCTTAAATATTTATCAAGCGATGACTTTCAAGAGCAATGCAGTTATCACAGAATTTCAAGAATAAAAACTTTTATTTGTTTTGATATTATGGATAAGTAGTTTCTCTAGCTCACTTCTCTTTTCTCAATACCACTTGGGATACTTAACTTCGGTAACTAGAAAACTTTAAAATTCCAAAATTTTACATACATACATAAATACACAACTACAAAATATGTATCAATTTTTCCAGAAAGCATCCACGCGATATGAAATTTGCAGAGCATTTATCAGCCCACATAACACCAGAGTGGAGAAAACAGTACATCAATTATGAGGTAACATTTTTATTATAAAATCAACCGATGATTTAATTACAGTTATAAAATATATGTAGAAAATATTGTAAATTTAAGAAAATGAACCGTTTAACCGTTAAAAGAAAATCATTTATTTCTCGGAGATGAAAATTTATTTTTCCATTCATTCACTCTCCGTTGTGGTAAAAAATTGTGGTATAACTCGGCTTACTGTAATTGTTTGTTTTTGCAAACAAATAAAAAGAACTGCTTAGGGGTTGTTTCGAAATCAATAAAATTTAATGGGTTGTGGGTTGATTATTCAAAAGATATATTGAATTTGTGCGAGCTCATATGCATAATATGTTATTTTTTAAAGGAAATGAAAGCTATGCTCTATGCTGCCGTCGAAGAAGCACCAGCTAGCGACAGCGTTGAGGATGAAGTACTTAAGCGCCACTTTGCCAATTTTGACGAAAGTTTTTTTCACTATTGTGAGCAAGAACTTAAGAAAATAAACACGTTTTATTCGGAAAAATTAGCTGAAGCAAATAGGAAATTCGCTACACTCAATGCTGAACTTAAGAATTCTTTGGAACTTTCAGAAAAAACTGCAAAAAAGTCAAAAGGTCTCAAAAGGGTGGGAATTCCACATCGAAAGGTTCAGGTAAGTTAATTTTTTTTACTAGTGCTCAGTTTTTGAATCTTTAGGGTGGGTGCACATTTCGCGGGCGGAGCTTTCAAATTTAAAACTGAAACCTTTGTGTATATATTATATATATATATATAATACAGAATGCTAAAACTGCAATTAAATCAAAAGCATTTCATCGTAGACACAATCCATATTTTTTCACAAAACCTTTTGAACTTTAATGCTTTGTTGAGTGTTAGTTAAATGTTTTTTTCTGAAATTTTCATAAGAAAATATGGTCAAACAATACTAATAACTTTTCATATAAAGAAAATTAGTAATTTATATTTATCTTGCAATATTTGGATCTTATTAGATTGTTATCTGTAATATTTTGTTTTGAAAGTTTTATATACACACAAATTTGAGAGAAAATCATTTTTACAATGTTTTTGGTTACAATTTATTCTGCAGGTAATTTTCTTAATTTCTTGTTCACTTTGTTTTATATTGGACAATTGACTTTATATCCAATCCCGGTCTTGTGAGACCTAGAAATGGAATAGTCATCATGCCTCTTCCTTACACTCATCCTCATCTTTGTCTGTAGGTTTACACTCGTTACTGATGCAAGCATGCTAAGATAGCTTTTTCTTTCCAAACAATACCCAAGAAGGCCGTAATAAGTTGAGAAAGTAAATCTAGGATATTCTCAAAATTGGAGACGCCATTCTGAATTATCAATTTTGTTTAAATTTTCTTGAGGTTAGTAACATCTACTTTCAAAATTTCAAGCTTCTGTTGCGTTCCTTTTCTCGTTCAGAATGAATCTGTTTCAATCCATGTCGTTTTTTTTCTCGGGCCGAATGATTTAGTTTTAATCTGTCGTCGGTTTTTTCGGACTTAAAATGATTCTGAATGCACCGGAGTTTTCGCGAATTCAAGCAGAACGATTTTCATTTGTATTCGTGAATGTTTTTTTTATACATTTTGGCTTTGTTTGAAAATGGCTTTGTTTGTGATACACAAAAATTTATACGAATTTATACTTGCTTTTGTGAAATGGAAGAAATTACAAGCACTTGAAATGGTTCTGTTTCGTTCCTTTTCTATGTGCACAGAACTAAATTATGACAACCTTCTGTATATTCACAGAATTTCATTCAGGACGAGAAAAGCAACACAGCGTTCATTGCTAGCATATTTGGAGCGCCTAAACGATTCAAATGGGCGCACACAATGATTTTATTGTCAGATATCCGTTATTTTTGTTCAGGGTCTGTATTTGAAGTGTTTGAAAGAGCGTTGGGAAAATTTATAAGAATATTAATTATTAGCTATCAACTATAATGGAAGAACGCTTTTTAGGTTTTTGCTTGTATTTTTGTTTTGCAATTGTTTCTTTTGCTTTTATTATATTATTGAAAATACCTGAGTCCAGTTTCTTTATTGACGACATGATTTCCATCTACTTGTCCTAGTTCTTTGGTTCTGTTTCTACTTCTTTATCTTTATTTAGTTTACTTATACACTATTCTTTAGTTTTAAAAATGGTTGTCGAATTCCATCGTATTGTTATTGTAGAAACGTATAATATTTGAATTTTTTCCTCAACTGCATCAACCTTTCTACCGACATCGTGCTTTAAGAGGCTTAGTGTCTTAGATGTTCTAGTATTGTGTTTTGCAATCCTTCGATGGTCTGGTAGTGGATTTCGAAAGGTGGACTTTTTAGCAATTCCTTCCTATATTCTTATATTATTTATGGCTTGAGCATACTTGTTAAATTTATATATGAATGTAAAAATAGGTTTTTGCCTAGAGTGTAAAAGATTTTAAAAATAGGTTTTTGTCTAGAGTATAAAAGATATCTGAATATGTAAGTAAGTTGGTTGGGGCTGGTCTGCCTGTGTTTCTGTGGTTTGATATTTCATTTTTATTGGTATCTTATTACACTTTTTAATACTGCTTTCACAGTCACACTAAAAAGGTATTATCGTCCGATTTGACATTTGGGTTTGCCATCATTTTCACCGATTATGCCTAAAATCAGAAAAATAAAGCTTTCATTTTATAATATTTTTATTCTACTGAATATGATAAAAATATTGAAATTAGTGCAATTTAAATTTTTTAGCATTGTGTGTTTTTCATACTGTGGATTTTTTATATTTTTGTTGGACCAGGCCTCAGATCAGATGTTAATAATTTTATTTCGTATACGAACTGAAACATTCATTTAGTGAATTATTTATTAATACTATTGCTATACTTCTGAAAGTGGTGGAATTCTTTGTTATATAGATATTTTCCGAAATGTGCCGGCCTGACCGGGAAACTGGTTATTTAAGATTGATACAAGTTCTTAATATATATAAGCTGTTTTCATTTTGTATAGGAACTGAAACTTGCATTTAGTGAATTTTATCTGAGTTTGATATTGCTCCAAAACTACCAGAACCTTAATCATACAGGATTCAGAAAAATTCTCAAAAAACACGACAAGGTACAATTGCAGTTGCAAGAATTAAGCTATGCCAGATTGATTTTATGTATATTAAGCTTTAGTTACTTCGAGTCGATTCAGGTGCTAAATGGCGGCAGGAATATGTGGAATCATCACATTTTTTCACAAACAAGGACATTGATAACATCATCAATGAGACAGAAACAGTGGTAACAACTGAACTAGAAGGTGGGGATCGACAGCGCGCAATGAAGCGGTTAAGAGTACCACCTCTGGGGGAGCAACAAAGCCCATGGACCACTTTCAAGGTTGGCCTTTTTTCAGGCAGTTTTATTGTTTTATTTATTGCAGTGGTGCTCTCCGGTATGTTTTTGTAATTTTCGTTTGAAATTGGAATTTGACATAATAAGACCAATTGGTTCATTTTTCATCCAGCCATCTTTCACGAATTATCTGGTGAAAACTTGAAAATAGCCTTTCGACTCTATAGAGGTCCGCTTTTATTAATAGAATTCCTTTTCTTAATTGGGGTGAATATTTATGGATGGCGATCGTCTGGCGTGAATCATGTTCTCATTTTTGAATTGGATCCTCGTAATCATTTGTCAGAACAACATTTAATGGAGTTAGCTGCTATATTTGGGGTTGTATGGACTCTCAGTTTATTAAGGTGAGCGTAAAACTAAATGATTAGCCTCAAAAAACTATATTTTTACCATCCAATTGCAGCTTTCTGTTTAGTGCCAGCTTAAGCATTCCACCATATGTTAATCCTCTGTCACTTACTCTTATTATGATACTCTTTTTGATTAATCCACTTAAAGTATTTCGGAATGACGCGCGATTCTGGTTACTCCGCATATCGGTAAGTAGAAAATTAGTTGATAATTTGGATTGTGTGCAAAATTATTGCTAAAAGTAAATTTTCTTGCTTTAATTGCTTTCCATTTTTGTTAGATTGAAGTTTTGAGAACAATACCGATATTCTATTTATATATATAAGTAAAAATGCCCGAAACGTTAAATAGATGCCTTAGATGTATATATTTAATTATTAGCTAATTCTGGCAATTGGTCGATTATTAATTAAACTAGCGATCTAAGAATAAGAATGTACTTTATAATTTTAGGGCAGAATGATTGCGGCTCCATTTTTCCATGTCGGTTTTGCTGACTTTTGGCTTGCCGACCAGTTAAATTCATTGGCTACTGCTTTACTTGATTTTCATTTCCTGGGTTGTTTCTATGTGACAAATGGAAATTGGTTGGAAGCACATGGTATGTATTAAAATCCTGACAACTGCGTGTCTTTTGTACTTACCTGGTTTTCTAGATTCTTCTTTATGCATGGAAAAAGACTTTGTAATACGTCCTATTGTTAACTGTCTTCCCGCATGGTTTCGGTTTGCACAGTGCCTTAGACGTTATCGGGACACAAAGGAAGCATTCCCTCATCTGGTGAATGCTGGAAAATATTCTACAACATTCCTAGTTGTAATATTTGCAACATTACGAAGTTTCAATGCACGTAAGAGATTTCTGGCTTGTTTTTTTTATTAAATAAATATAAGCGATTTTTATGCTAAATTAGAATATTACAACGACACTTTTGATAACCCATTTACTTGGCTATGGATCTTGAGTTCGATAATTTCTTCGTGCTATGCCTATACATGGGATATAAAAATGGATTGGGGACTGTTTGACAAAAATGCTGGAGAAAATAGATTTCTTAGGGAAGAAATTGTTTATTCATCAACGGTAGTAAATTGTTTTGTTTTCAGAAAAACTTACTTAACAAACATTAACTTTTTACAGTTTTTTTATTATTTTGCAATTATTGAAGACCTAGTTTTCCGGTTCTCGTGGGCTTTATCATTTTATCTAACCGAAATGAAGTATGTTACAGGCGACCTAATGACTTCCATTTTAGCCCCTCTTGAGGTTTTCAGGTAAGAAACTGCATAGCTTAGCTCACATTCTTATTAATATTTATTTTGTATTACTTTATTAAAAATCTTCATTTTTAGACGATTTGTGTGGAATTTCTTCCGCTTGGAAAATGAGCATTTGAATAACTGTGGTAAGTTCCGAGCGGTTCGAGACATATCTATAGCACCAATCGATTCGTCGGATCAAACTTTAATAGTGCGGATGATGGACGAAGAAGATGGTGTCATCAATAGATATACAAATATAAACCGGCCAAAACAAAAAAAAACTAAAGATCCAGAGAAACGAACTCTTCTCCCCCTCAAAGGTTCTCTGCAAGATTTAACTATTGATATGAGTGGATCGAAGAAGCTGTAAAAAACAAATTTTAGCCTGAAACATTGCTTCACACTGCTGGCCTTACAAAAAATGAAAATAAATTCTTATGACTTCATATGTATCCAGCAAATAAGCCTTAAAAGAGCAGTATAATATCTGGGTGCTCTCGTCCCTTACTTTCGATTGACTAAGGCTTGCCGGTATTCATTCCTCAAGAACTAATATTGCTTGTGTTTTTTAAGGAATAAAATATTTTTTTATGAGATAAATTTTTATTTGAGGGAAATAATACAATCGTAAATAGTGTTATGCAAATGTAAAGAGTGTTATGCAGATTGATTTTCAAATACCGAAAGCCGTAATGATGTATTTTGGACAACCTCCAAAGAGGGGTGGTACGACCTTCCATCATCATCAAAAGCCCCTCCCTCTCCCTAGAAATTAATCACCTATATTTTTGTAGTCTAGACTCTAAATCCGTAGGAAGAAACCTCAATGATCTATGACCCTCCTACACAGCGTCAGCCGTCCTTCAGTATTTCGACACCTCTCACGAGTATGTTAGAGAATCGCGAATGGAGAGTTGAGGTCTTTTAATCGTGGAAAACGAAAAATCTCATCTGCCAAACTCCGTGTTACAGAATCCGGCCCTAGAACACACAAATAATCTCCGGAGACCCGAAGACGACAAATTAATAAACTTTGGAGACCGAACCTGGAGACCTGTTTGTTTTACAATATACGACGGGAGACCGGAGACCGAAAAAGCCTCTAGAGATTAGGTCTCTTTAGAGATTTTTGCGTTTCCGAAGTGTATACACGGGTCTCTGAGTCTCCAGAGACCAAAAAATTGTTCGCTCGAGGCCAAAGTCTCTCGTCGTGTAGCTTCACATTTAACAGAGTTAGGAACCTTTATTTAAATAATTGAATAAAACAAAAATGTTACCGTTTTATTCAATTATTTAACGTACATTTACCTTACAAAATAAACAAGCAGACATAGAAATATCATAAATAAGTACGAAATAATATGGAAAGAAAGTTCGTTACGTGTAACTATATGCTCAGTTTGCTATGCGACTGATTTTCTTCTCTGCAAAGAAACGAATTCCCTGACTGTAGTACACAGCCTGCATTATTTCTGACTTATGTCACAGTATATTCATACAGTAGTCCAGCTCTGTCAAAACGGTTAAGCGAGTAGGATGCTTGTATAAAGAGACTATACAGTTTTAACTAACACACTAGTCAATTTCTAATACAAAGGTTCCTATGTAAATCTAAAGTGGAAGAAACAGAACTTACAGCATGCACAAAATTGTACCAGAGGAAGAGGGACAAAATGACAATCAAAACTATTTCTGCAAAAAAAGACAAAATTAAAAACAATTTGTTCCACTTGCCATGCCATTCGGCTTGGTAGAACTATCAAACTGTCACAAACATTATTACAGCCATTTTGCCTGTTACACTGTCCATGGAACGAACACCACTTTGCAATCAAAAATACATAAAACTAATACTTCTCCCAACCATTGTGAAACTAGCTACTGTTCGTTCATTTACATCCGTATCATACTTAATAGTTCCCTCTTATGGGAGAAATGTTGAGGTTTTTTTTTTTGTAATTAAAATTCTAAAATTCACTTTTCAGTAGTTAGTTCTAAGCTGGGCTACTGTATAAATATACGTTGCTTAGAGAGTGAATTGAGTCTGATCTCTTCTGTGATGGATCTTAAATAGTTCACTCGTTTTAGTGTTGAAAACGACCATTCTGCCGAGTAGTATGACCATGGTATACAGTTCTCTGCAAGATTTAACTATTGATATGAGTGGATCGAAGAAGCTGTAAAAAACAAATTTTAGCCTGAAACATTGCTTCACACTGCTGGCCTTACAAAAAATGAAAATAAATTCTTATGACTTCATATGTATCCAGCAAATAAGCCTTAAAAGAGCAGTATAATATCTGGGTGCTCTCGTCCCTTACTTTCGATTGACTAAGGCTTGCCGGTATTCATTCCTCAAGAACTAATATTGCTTGTGTTTTTTAAGGAATAAAATATTTTTTTATGAGATAAATTTTTATTTGAGGGAAACAATACAATCGTAAATAGTGTTATTCAAATGTAAAGAGTGTTATGCAGATTGATTTTCAAATACCGAAAGCCGTAATGATGTATTTTGGACAACCTCCAAAGAGGGGTGGTACGACCTTCCATCATCATCAAAAGCCCCTCCCTCTCCCTAGAAATTAATCACCTATATTTTTGTAGTCTAGACTCTAAATCCGTAGGAAGAAACCTCAATGATCTATGACCCTCCTACACAGCGTCAGCCGTCCTTCAGTATTTCGACACCTCTCACGTTTTCCCTAACTCCCCGAGTATGTTAGAGAATCGCGAATGGAGAGTTGAGGTCTTTTAATCGTGGAAAACGAAAAATCTCATCTGCCAAACTCCGTGTTACAGAATCCGGCCCTAGAACACACAAATAATCTCCGGAGACCCGAAGACGACAAATTAATAAACTTTGGAGACCGAACCTGGAGACCTGTTTGTTTTACAATATACGACGGGAGACCGGAGACCGAAAAAGCCTCTAGAGATTAGGTCTCTTTAGAGATTTTTGCGTTTCCGAAGTGTATACACGGGTCTCTGAGTCTCCAGAGACCAAAAAATTGTTCGCTCGAGGCCAAAGTCTCTCGTCGTGTAGCTTCACATTTAACAGAGTTAGGAACCTTTATTTAAATAATTGAATAAAACAAAAATGTTACCGTTTTATTCAATTATTTAACGTACATTTACCTTACAAAATAAACAAGCAGACATAGAAATATCATAAATAAGTACGAAATAATATGGAAAGAAAGTTCGTTGCGTGTAACTATATGCTCAGTTTGCTATGCGACTGATTTTCTTCTCTGCAAAGAAACGAATTCCCTGACTGTAGTACACAGCCTGCATTATTTCTGACTTATGTCACAGTATATTCATACAGTAGTCCAGCTCTGTCAAAACGGTTAAGCGAGTAGGATGCTTGTATAAAGAGACTATACAGTTTTAACTAACACACTAGTCAATTTCTAATACAAAGGTTCCTATGTAAATCTAAAGTGGAAGAAACAGAACTTACAGCATGCACAAAATTGTACCAGAGGAAGAGGGACAAAATGACAATCAAAACTATTTCTGCAAAAAAAGACAAAATTAAAAACAATTTGTTCCACTTGCCATGCCATTCGGCTTGGTAGAACTATCAAACTGTCACAAACATTATTACAGCCATTTTGCCTGTTACACTGTCCATGGAACGAACACCACTTTGCAATCAAAAATACATAAAACTAATACTTCTCCCAACCATTGTGAAACTAGCTACTGTTCGTTCATTTACATCCGTATCATACTTAATAGTTCCCTCTTATGGGAGAAATGTTGAGGTTTTTTTTTTTGTAATTAAAATTCTAAAATTCACTTTTCAGTAGTTCTAAGCTGGGCTACTGTATAAATATAAGTTGCTTAGAGAGTGAATTGAGTCTGATCTCTTCTGTGATGGATCTTAAATAGTTCACTCGTTTTAGTGTTGAAAACGACCATTCTGCCGAGTAGTATGACCATGGTATACAGAACAACATCCGGAGAGATATTTACACATTTGAATAAATGTCCAAAAACCTTTTTCCCAGAATGTTTTTTATATGTAACTATAGGGGCGATAATTGTTCTCCCCGTGTAGCCTCAGCGGACGACAAATGGCCTCGCAGGTGCAGACAGTCGTTTTCCAAAGTCCCGTCTAAATCTCCTAGATGGAAGACTTTCACGTTCCGTTCGTCCTCGCAGATATCTTGAGATTCCAAGCTATGTAGCTTCATGAGAAAGTCAATATTTTTACTCAAGTTCTCGTAAGCAGAACCACGTCTTTGAACATAGTTCTGAAATCAACCTCTCGATAATGACGTTGAGAACGGTAACTCTGAATTCGTCCCTACCGGATAGTACGACTTTGATCTCGTTTCCTTTTACTTCATCAAACTGGACTTTACGCTTACGTTTCCTCTTCATATTGTATGCGTAGTTTTGTTTACCGCTTGTTTCCACAGCTTGCGACTCTTAATAATCAAAGGTACCGACTTTCCTTATATCTTGTAGGTATGTTACAACGACTGATAAAGTTCGGCGAACATATGAAGTACGATGTTCACAGATTGCAAATATTTGCTAATTTTATTGAATTGGTAAATACGGCCCTGTATGCAGGAACAACAAAAAGAATTAATGCTTTTTTTAATGTCTTATATTCTCCATGTACAATGTCCAATTTTTTTTCGTCCGTCGGTAATCTAAATTAATTAACATAAGATTATGGGCACAGCCGGCATAGATTTGAATAATGAACTAAATTTTCTACGATCATCAATTAATGACCAACTACTACTACTTAAATTGAGCAGTTTGATTAAATTCAAGCTTATTTTTCTTACTACCATAATTTTCTATGATCATCTAATAATAGCAGACTGCTTAGGTTGACTACAGAGTTCGATGGGATTTAAACATCCCTTCTGTTCCCCCCTCCAACATATTATGATAAAAGTGTTTAATCTGTTCGGGATTAACGTTAAAAAGTTCTGAAAATTGTCTCAAATATGTGAAGTGAAGTACATAAAATTAGATATGAAACTAGGACAAAGGACTCGAAGTAATGCTACTTCTAATATGGTGTGTAATATTTATAAGAAGAATTTTATATTAAGAATAAAAAAAATTTTTTTAGAGTTGTCTTGAAAATAAAACGGCAGCGGCGAACATAGCCCCTCAATGATAATGACTTTTCTGGGACATATACTATCAATTCTTTCTTACTTTATGCTAATTCTTTCTAGTTCCTTCGCAATGTTATTATTATTTTTGGATTCTGGTAGTATTTTTCACTTAATTCGAGTATCGATCCATCTCATAGTCATATCTAAAGTTCTTCGTTTGAGGAGCGACCACATTTCGTAACAATTTGTAGAGAATATATGACCAATTCGAAGAAGAAGAATGATTTTCGGAGCTATTATTCGGAATAAAATTTACGCAAAACACTCTAAAAAATTTTCGTTGAAATTTACCATAATAATAGGAGGCAACTGATTACTAGTATAATTGTAGTAAATTTACACTTATGAGCAATGCAAAAATTTTGCGTATTTTTAAATAAAATAATATGTATTTTTACACATAACAGGTCTTGCGGATAAATCCATAATATAACCGACAATTTTCGACAATATTTTTGGAAAATCCAACAGTCAGTATTTAATTTCAAACAAAGGTTGAAAGTATTGCGCATCTTCTGGGAGGGGAAAGAGTTAAAGTGGGCAATTTATACGAATTTATACAAAAAATGGTATAGCAAATTACTATTAATCAGCTTGGCATACGCCAGATATGAGCGTTTTTTATTTAAATTATAAATATTATTTGAAAGCTCAAATCATTTTTCTTCAATTAAACCCGAAAAAATTTGGTAGCACCTACGAACAATTTCTAATTTTTAGGTCATTTAAATTATAACATTAATTGAGTTCTTTACTCACTGACCCGAACTGGTTCAGTTCAACTTGTAAAAACAGATCCGGTTTTCCTGGTGGTATGATTGAAGCGCTACTTACAGTCTAATTCATACTATACGATTTTTTAAATTCTTACTAACTAAGGTGGAAAGTTACTTATTACAGCCACTCATTAAATGTTCGTAAGAATGCTTTTATTTATTGGTTCAAAACTTTTTCCAACCTGTTGAAATAAAATTCTAAGATACTGTTTTGTCGAAAGTAAAATATTTACCTCAAATACATTAAAGATGTGTGTGTATTCTTCTCCAAAAAAACTTGCTACAGATTTAATTATATTTTCCGGATTTTTGTAAGAATTGCAATATTTTTTTCTTTTCCGTGCAAAATTGCTTTATAAAAGTCTCTGGATTTAAAGTCATTGATTGGGTAAAATGTTGGTATAAAATATTTTTGCGGAATAGAAATCGCTAGTGATTCTGAATATCTATTACTGTCAGTATTTGACTTCTATTATTTAAGAATTTTCTTGTGAAAGCGTAACAGTCCTTAATGCATTTCATAATATTCTCATTTTCCTCTTGCGTGAACGTTTCTTTTTTGTTGAGATCCTTCATATACTGCTTTTTATATTCTAGCGTCTTTGAAGATTAACCTTCTGGAATATTCAGTGGTTGCCAGTTTCGACATGTCTTAAAATGCTCGCTAATCTTCTTTCTTTGACAGGTATTGATGGTTTTAATTCCGATGAAATTCTTTTTAGTGCACGATTTAAGAAATTATTCCTATTTCTCATCATTGATATATGAGTGCAACTGTTGTGTAGCCAACTGCTCGTGCTTCCTGGCAGGCTCAGAAAGTAGTAATCGGAAGGCGAAAATTTAAAACAATAACCCAAAATATAACTTTTTTTTATTCAGCACTAGTATATTTTTGCAGTTCTGCTGTATTTTACGTTAATCTTTATCAGTTTCACATAGATTAGTTTCTTAATTGGTTTTTAGAACAGATTTCTAATTTTTCTTCAATTTCACTTTATAATTCTTAATTTTTATTTTACGAAACTCCTCTCGACGGCTTAAAAAACGGACTCCTCGAGGTTTGGGCGAATTGCCTCCGGGTACCCACGATCGCTTCAAAAGCTCCTTTTTTTTTCTTTTTATTGTTTTCTCACGACGTTTAAAAAATTTACGTGAGAAAATGCAAAAAGTTTTGATGCGAGCTATATGTATCAATGAAAACTAATCCGATACGCACTTGTGCGCCCGTCTTGAAATATTAATTTTAAGAAGGCGCGAATAATTGTGATAATTGTATGTATGTATGTACATACATACAATTAGATTGGATTAAGTAAGTAATGTACGTATGTACAGTGTACATACGGAAAAAAAGTAAAAAGATATTGTATGTAGGTAAGTATGCATACCGTGTGAGTGGAATGTGTGTCTGATAACAAAATGCAATTTATGCTAAATTGCATTTTGTTATAATATGGGAATGCATTTCTAAATGCATTTTAAATTTTGATAGAGTTTTTAATATGAAAATTTTTTTCATTTTCATGGTTGCGATTCTTGTTAAGGTTAAATGTTTCAGATGTTCTGACAGGAATAAGTTCAACATTTAAATACTTTTAAAGGAAAACGGCACATATTTCACATTATTTGAACCCTATTAAAATCAGGAAATCTCACGTAAAAGCTTTCAACAAACTTTTTGATTTCAAAAACGTATTTTTAAATGTCGTAATTACGATGCTTTTTTAAGTGATTTGATATATTTGGGAAATATAATAATAATATATAATACTGTCGGTCATCTCCTCAATGTTTTATTCTTTTCTTGCATTTCTAAATTCAAATCACTAATCGTCAACCAAGTCATATAATTTAAATTCAAGTTATCTATGCTAGTAATCTCGAAATCTTTGCCAGCTCATATCAATATGTAGTAATACTAGTAATAATTCTGGCTGTTCTTCAACAAGTTGTAATTGGGATGCCTCTTGACACAGCTGCCGCGAATAGAGTTTACAATCTTAAATGCTACATACATTATTTTTTTTTTATTTAATCTTTTGCTAGCTAATAGGTACTTATTGATTAATTCTGCAGTGATTGCTTAAAAAACTTAGAAATCTGACATCATTTTAACATAGCGCTATAAATCTATTTATATAGGTTATCATTACTTTTGTGAATCTGGTATCGTGTAAACCAATGAAAAGGTGGCAATTTAAAATCGGCAAGATGACCTTATAAAAGAAGTTGGAAATGTCTAAAATTCTAGTCGTTCCATCAAATTAACCATATCCAGCTATTTCTTCTCTACATGTATAATCTTTAAAAACCGTATTAAGAAAAATAAGCAATTGTGGTGTGTCAGCAAATTGAAAAAAAAAACGAGCATCTATTAATGTCATTATACTGTTCTCTTACATTTTCACTTATTTTCTCAATCTGCCGCATCTCAGTATTTCGGAAAATTAAAGATCTGTAATGCCACTGTTAATTTCACTCTTGTTCTTAAGCGGCTATAGAGGCATTGCATAATAAGCAAAAACATTTATCATTCATCATAATAACAAAGTACTCCATAGTTCCCCTTCATCATGAAAATGATAAGTCTTCGACAAATCTTAGCTAAAATATAAAAAAAAGGTGCCTACTTACATTCATTCACACTTTACAACAGTAGTGTTAGTAAAAAGAATGACTTTTTTTATGAAAGCTAATAAATGATACCAGTTTTAACACAAAAAGACAACGTGTCGATAAACCTACCAGAATTTAGTAGAGACTAAGTGGTTTGTTGCACAACGAAAGAAGATTATAGGTAAATTGAGATATTAAACTGTGACTTTAAGGTAAACGCATCGTGATCGACCAAAAATCCCTTCGCGATCGATCGGTAGATCGCAATCGACGTGTTGGCCACCCCTGATGTAGTTGGATCGCATTGATGTGTTCGCTTTAGTCATGGAGGCAGTAAACTACGAGATTTTTAAACCGGACACATAATACATATATAGCGATTAAAACTGTATTAAGTATTGAAGAAATTCAATAGAAGAATTCTCATTTTTAAATTAATATTAAATATATAATTTCATAATTTTTTTCTTTAATTTTTTATATTTTTAAGAAGTTTCTTAGTGCCCCATTTATTTTCTGGTAATATCTCCTATCGCTGCCATTGTATGGCTGACATCATATAAATGACCCTACACTTTCCTTCAAGTAACAATGACAATTCAATTGTAAACATACAAACCGGCATTGGAAAATGTTCAATTTTATTGCCATGGCTGTTTATTTTTATAACTATTTCACTTCAAATTTATTTGAAACACTATAAGTAATTTATTATTGAAACAATAACACTTGCCTGAAAAATGAATTCCTATGGCAATAGCTCCAGCACAATGCACTTGTTCACCATAATTCGAGACTCCGGAGTTTCGATTATATAAAATATCTTACAGAGATACTTCACTACTTGTTCTCACTATTATTTAGTATTTATGAATCACTTTTTATCTCTTCTTTAAGAAAAATTACTAAAAAACGTCTGAGCTATTTTCCGTAAATTCAAATAAACTTAGAAATGTCAGAAATATCGAACTGACAACAAATAAATAACCAAGCCCTCTTGTCATATCTCCCCGCGTCTACAAAAAAAAAAAAATTGCTTATCATACGTACACGAATTTTACACCGCATAGCTCACCCTTTTTGCTATACTATAATCTAAAGTTCCGGGCCCGGATGAAAAATCCAAGTTTTCCACCTTGGGAGAGGTCTGCGCGGTCCGCCACCTTGGATTAAAAGTATCTACACATGTAGTGAGTCAAAAGATTTCGTATGAAATTGCGATGCAGTTTTATGTGGTCAAATCTCCACGAACCATACACAAAACTGGTGTAGTTAACAAAGAAACACTGACCGTACTTTAATAGCGATATTCATGTATATTTACGGACAGACAGGCGGACGAAAAAAGCAAAATGCTAATCAAATTAGAAAAAGGTTCATTATAATTACGAATATCTTGGTTTAATTCCTGTGTTTCATCCTGGAATCTAAAGAAATGAGATAAGAATTCCGATAAGAAGAAAAATATCACTTGGAAAATAATCAACGTCGGAGAGAGAGAATATGAAAAAGAAAAAGTGATCTCAGTTGTTGGTGAACCTCGTGAACCTCTAGATTTGGAAATGATTGTGTCCGATCATCCCATCTATTCTGACTAAGCTTCCAAAGCCGCATATTTCCTAACACTCTTTATTTTCCTTGGCATTCGTGTTTGATTGTATGTGTTACTTCATCATCATAACTGTTATTGCCCAGATCTTAACTGTTAAGTTAGAATCAAGCTAGTCCAATAAAATGCAATTTTGTCATCGTATCAACTTAATTAGAAATCACAAATTTAATAAAGTTTGAGATAAGCATTTCAAAGTTTTATTGTTTCCAAGATCATGGAACCAGCGATCACAATTCACCACCGTGAGCAATAGCAAATTCCATTTTTTGCGTTGTATGCATTTCCAACAATATTCACACCAGGCGTAATTATTTCTTACGTGACGATTTTCAGTTTTATGATCATAATTTAATGACCTGCTGCGAATTACTACCGGTTCAGCATGATTACTGCGGTAAATTATTGATCGCTGAACTGATCCTTGTGTTATAAAGTCAGATTTTGTATTGCATGAAATGAATTGCATTATAAATATGCAGCGATTAATAAATAATTATTCAGTACCGTAATTTCCCTCAATAATAGTGCTACCTCACAAGAATGGTCCAAAAGCCCGTCAACACCAAAGTATCGGTATTTAAGATCTGAGCGAAATCTTGTGGAAAGTAGGGGTACTAAATTCAAGTTAATTAATACGAACGACACTAGTTAAACTGGACAGATCACATCTTCTCTGTCGCCAAAGAAGAATCGAAATGTCTTGGATTTCTGAAAAGGTGTAAGAAATATTTCAGCCTGTCAAATCTAGCGCTCCTCTAGAAGTCCTACATTAGACCTAGAATGGAATACAACTCCCATATATGGGCTGGGGCTAGTCGCACAGCCTTAGCTTCATTGGATATTATCCAAAAGAGAGCCTTCAAGCTCATTGACGATTTGGCGATAACTTGTAATATCGACTCACTCGAGCACCGCCGCAATGTAGGATCCCTTTCGCTCCTTTATCGCTATATGCATGGTCAATGTTCTGATGAAATATCTAGTCTAATCCCTTGTAGAATGATTCCTGCACGCAATACTCGCGCTTCAAATCGCGCACATCCTTTAACCCTTCAAATTACTTTCGGCCGTACAGTAAAATTCCGTGATGCTTTTTTATCCCGAACAATGCGAATGTGGAACAGCTTACCATCTTCTGTTTTTCCTCCGGCTCTTGCTCTATTCGACGGGTAATATGGTTGTTTCATTAATTAATATTATATGTGCACACATCTTTAAGTGTTTTATTATTTATTACCAAATTTGTCAGAAACTGTACTTGGATTCCAACTATGGTCCAGGAATTTAAGCGGACCAAAGCTGTATCTTACATTCCACTTTTGTATTTACACGCAAAAATGTCTTTTTGTGTGAAGGCGCCGGCAAATAAAATTCTTCGACGTAAAGTAGGGGGAAGAGCCTATAAACAATATAGCGAAGCAGTACTGGAGCGATGTCTACAAAATATAGCCAACAAAGTTTTGACGCAGCTTGAGGCTTCGGAGAGATATAAGATCTCTCGTATTTTATAATACTGAGACTAAAAGCAAATCGTGAAGACAAACTAAATCTACCTGGTCGCCAATGTATCTTTCTGCCTACAGTAGAAAAAGCATTCGTTGACAATGTTGTTACTATGTGGAAATTTGGTTTCGTGATAACTTTATTCGACCTAAGATGTATCTCCAAAATGGTTTTAGACAGCCAAGACCGTAAAATAAAAGAAAAGAGCTCTCACAAAGATTTTGCAGCAACATCAAACGGGTCAGTGCTGCTGTAGATGAAGATATAATCAATTCGTTTGTTTTTTAGATTTGGAAGCTGAAATTAAGGATGTGCCACCCAACAACAACTATGATGAGACCAATTTAGTTGACGACCCGGGAAGGAAAAGAATATTAACTAAGCGTGGGTACAAGTACCTCGAAGCTATAAAAATTTCAACCACAGCGGCTCTTAGTATCATGGTTGGCGGCAATGCAGCCGGAGAAGTGGCAATTACAAGGCTGAAAAAAATGTGGGACACGTGGTTAGATGGTGGGCCCCCAAATGCTCCATATACCGATCCAAATCTGGCTGGTTCAATAGCGGCAGCTTTGAGGATTGGTTTTTTTTTCTACTGTGTTACCAGACTTGAAAAATCAGAATGAAAAAAAAATTCTAGTCGGTGATAATTAGAGCTCGCACGTTAGTTTAAGGGTCTATAAGCCTGCGAAGAATATAATATTGCGTTCATTGCTCTACCTCCAAATTCAACTCATTTAACGCAGGCTTTTGATTTGGCCTATTTCAGGCCTTTCAAATGCCATTGGCGCCAAATACTTGATCACAAATAAGTAAAATACAGATAATCATCCACCGTACTTCAAACTGACACCAATTATTGCGGCTAACCGACAACGTCTAACCGACAAACATGTGCTTAAAGCTTTTCTCTCACAAGCCATCTACCAAACTCTCATTTTTCGAGAGAGATGTAAAGATAAAATTGGATACAAAAGCGGAGGGCTGTGAGAGAGTTCAAAAACAATCAAGTTTAAACATGTAACCATTGAGGCGCTGTATCGTAAGCGTTGCCCCCGGAATAATCTCAAAGAGACATGTTACTCGCATAGAATCTCTCGCAAAAGGTTCAAAGCTCTTTTTCGAAACAATGTGCTTTCTATTTCAGTTGTTGACTGAACGTCACTGATCCCCATAAGGTCTGGACATCTGGGTTTATCTGTGACTTGATGAATGGAAAGTGACATCTGTTGGCCTTAGGATGGCAACAGTCCCAGAAAATGTCTTACCGTCGTTGTTGAATAAGCTTTGGATTAAAATTCTTATTAATTCAGGAGCCAATTCAAAAGATGGCTTTAAAAAGGCGGGTATCTATCCTCTATGTAGTGCGAAAGTATTTGAACGCCTGCCATCCTACTCTACCGCTAACGCCACAAATCCAGATACAAGTCTCGTTTCGGACACTTTCTTGCAATATATGGAAGGGACAAGGAAAAGAGTTCTAGGACAGGGAGAAACCACAAAACGAAGGAAGAAAAAACTTGATGTCCCACCAGGTAAAAGTATTTCAGCTGAGGAAGTACAGAAACTGACTTATCGTCTACATCAAAAACAGCAGGAAACAAAAGTAAAACAAAAGGAAAAGCGAAAAACCCCGAAAGCTCTCATGAAGAGCATAAATAATACTGTTGCGAGCGTGGCCTTTGGTTCGTTATTTAAAACACAATATTAAATAATTAATATATAAGTTCTTTATTACACTTAAATCATATAAAGTTCACAAACATTCATTTAATCAACTCAACTCTAATTATCGCTAACACTGTACTTTCAATTATCGCAATCTAATTACACTCTTTCGCTTCTTTATTACTTTCGTTTGCTAACACTGCAACGTCTAAAACAAGACTCTTCTCTGGCGATGACAACTGTTATATTTATACCCTAGAAACTCTCCGGATTATTCTGGAGTGTTCTATTCCAAAAGCTTCTTGACTATTCTATTTGTTCTATTCCTGAACTTTCCTGTAGATTTCATAATCGATTCTCCGAACCTGAAGTCGTTTACTCTCCGAACCTGAAGTTGTTTATTGCCAGTAGATGTCACCAGTTGTCTCTTTCTATTGCACGTAACAATACTTTCAGAAGTTGAAGAATTAGTAATTCATATAGTCCGATAGAATATATTTATATTTTCATTTATGTTTATTCTCTAGTCCAACCATATGTGTTCTTGGGTTACTTACACCAAATGATAGTTCATTTTGATTAACAGTATTCATTTTGATAGACAGTATACAGTTATGTCCAATCTCAAGTTATTCATCTTGGTTGATGTATATAGTAATGTATATAGTTATGCTAAGTCTTAAATTCAACCATAAGTATTCTTTGGTTACCTACACTAAAAGGTAATCCTTTTTGTTTGATAGTATGTTTATGTTTATGTTATGTTTAATCTCTAGTCCAACCATATGTGTTCTTTGGTTACCTACACTAGTTGGTAATTCATTTTGTTTAATGTACATAGTTAAGTTTAAGCTGAAGTTATCCTTAAGTGCTCAGTGTTAACTAGTTGCTTATACTAGTTATACTAGTTAGTCGCCAAGACCCGCTGTTACTTGTCGCCTTTCTATTTTTATATATCTATTTTCTGGCAACATGTAATATCATATTGCAAAATCATACTACAAATCATGCTACAAATCATACTACAATTTTTGTGTTCTTGCTATTGTTTTTATTGTTTTCATTCTTATTAATTTGCTATGGAATTATAATTTTTCTTTTGCTGCTCTAACGCTGCTCCTTGCTACTATAGTTGCTTTAAGCCTCCGATGCTTTGCTCTTAATTGTTTGTGTTTAATTTTGCTAATATATGTTTGTATCTACTATTTAACTCGCTAAGATGTGCCCAACGCTCAGCGTGCTTTTGGCACGGGTGCTCAAATAAATAAATGTTTATGTTTATGTTTAGATGTCAGAGCCATTGAAGAAGATGATAAAGCTGCCAGTACGAGCAACAATGACCTATTCGCTAATTCTTATTTGCCTGCAAAAGATGATTTCGTAGTGGTCACCTACGAAGCTGAATACTGGCCCGGGCAAGTGGTGTCAGCAGACAATAATAGGACACACATAATATGTACGGCAAGATCTGGTAGACTATGGGCATGGCCAGAAAAGCAAGACTGTATCTTTTATCATCAAGAGGATATAAAATTCTCTATTAAAAAGCCAAAGCAAATTACCATCAAAAGAAAACTTTTCCACGTGCCTGAGCTTGATGATGTATGGGGAAAAGCAAAGTAATAGTCTTTTTCTTTTTAATCCGAAAAGGTTCTTGATTTGATAATTTAGAATAATTTTGTTTTATTTTTTCTGTGGATCTTTTGTGTTGTTTACTTACACAGAGTTTTGCTCATATATGTTAATAACTAGTGTTTGCGTTAATCAGTACAAATATATAGTTTTCTTTTGTTTACTCAAACGTAATTGTATTTAATTGAAATCCTTTTGACTGCCCTACAGTATAGTTGCATATTAGTCATCCAATTTGAGTGAAGGTTCAACTATTAAGGGAAATATGCGACGGACAATAGTTGTGTACTCCGACACACAACAATGGTCTAGTTTGACAAAATAAAAATAAAACAACAAAACAGTATAAAGAACAATGTTAGTCTTCTAGATTAGTTCCTTGTCCCTTCATGTGTTTTACAGAGAAAAAAAAATCCTTCAAATGATCTATTTCATGACCTCTGATGAAGAATCTAAATAATGGGAAGATTTTCGACCTTTCTTGTGGGAAATTACGGTATTGTTTTAAAAGGCGTACCAGTGAATTTTTATTCAGCAACAGTTATGATTTATTTTAATTTGACCACCTTCATCTCAAGTACCTACCTATCAGAGTTCAGTCAATCGGAACGAATCAAGGTATCGATACAAGCAGCAATATATTACTCTTCAACGGAATAGACCTAACTTAAATGCCTTGTGTTATTTTTTTGCTTTGCCAAAACTAGATGGCGCTGACTACGTTAGGATTAAGCATCCGTTTCTATAAATTTGTTTAAAACAAGTCTTCAACGGCCTCTGTAATTCCACCTTAATTCAAGGTATAGTTACAGAAATTAATGTCGATTTCGATGGGACCATTTCAGTGTTGCACTTTTTCTGGCAGTGGAGAACTGGGAGCACTGAAATCCATCGAACATATTTCTGTCATATTCCTTGTATTTGTGGACACACGTATTATATACACGCACCTGTCAAACGTAATAAATATTCTTTTTTGATATATAGAAAGAAATTCCTTCTTAAACTTTATGCAAATTACCCAAAGAAAATCTTTTAATTCATTTAACTCCAAAAAAGTTCTTCACGCTTCCCACCAGAGTGGATTTCACAGAGTAGCGTCAGATTTGAAAAATTCCTAATCTCACGAAGGAAGGATGATGAGAGAAAATGCAATCTGGTGACTCCACTTTACTGTGCCATTGTAAACGTTCCTTAAGACATGACTGGGTGGCTTCCCTCAAATCACACCACAAATTCACTTAAACAAGACACAACACAACTAAAGAGAAGTTTCTTCAATATTTTACACCTTTTACATATTGGACGAGTTTTAACTGATGTTGCCAAGCCAAAAATGCTTTTCCTTTGTGTTAAAATTTCACGGGATAAAGGATAACACTACAAATTTGTGTTTTTTTTTTCAAAAATAACTAGAACTCTCTTGATGTACAATTCTTTGCTCTTAACCTAATGATATCCCAAAATTGAGAATTTAAGAATTACCTAATAACATTATGAGCATTACAAAATAATAAAAAAGGATGCATTTTGAGATATTTAAGGATATTTGGATTACTCTAAAGTTTTTTTTCCTTCTAACGGACATTCTATTCGTGATTTTCCCTGGTTGTACCATTCTTTTGAAAATAATTAAATAAAAAATTATGTCTCTGTAATAATTACAACCAAAGTTATGAATTTTTGCATTTATGTAAGTCACTAAATTTTAAACGTTTCAAAGTTTTTTTTAACTTGGGCAGCATTCATCGTAAGACAAAGCAAAATTAGTAGAATTCAGGAAAAGAAGGACGAAAATGGATTGAAATCAAATTGTGTTCCTATGGTATTACCCTGCTAACAAAATCTCGAATGTATTTTTTCAGGTAAAAACAGTAAACGAAAACTTGTACTTACCAGCATTAAAAATGATGTTACATGTTGCCTCCTGTAATAGTCCATCCACCTGTAGGGGTTTTCAAATTGAACCGACAGAGGAAATGGTCATCTTAGGTTGTCAGGCCTTAAAAAACACACACACACACTTCATAAAACAGAAAAGTTCCATCAATAAATATTCCTTTGTCTTCAAGATGAATGCATTAACACGAAAGTAAAATTAAACACCCGACGGCGGACGCGGCGGAGTTACGTATGTTCTTTGATAATTAATTAAAAAAAATCTTTTAAATCACATAAAGCTGGGTTTTTAGTGTAAAAATCTGAGAAAATGTCTACCGATATTCGCGTTTCATGACTAAAAAACAAAAAACTTAGCCTTCACTTCACTCAACAGCCACCTCAGCTCATTCGCAACACCATAAAAATCCGACTGCTTGCACCTGCCTGCAGTCAGCAGTTACTGAATTCAGCTATAGTTCAATGCCTGTCTGTAGTCTGCCTGTCATGTGATGAGAAAATTTCGGCCGAGTCGCGGAATAACGTGTTCGATCAAGATGAGGCGAATATAATTTGATCGATACTTGAAATGCTGACAAGTTTGCAGCTAGAATTTTGGAAGATTGGAAGTTTCAAAATTTGGACGTTTTCATGCTTTTAGGGAAGGGTGGCAGCGATCACTATTTGTGGGGGAGGGGGGATACTATGATGCGGGATTTAAATTTGCATTAATTGATGCTTGGCGATAGCGGGATATTTTGGAAACCGTTGAATTTTTGAAATTTAGATATAACGGTAATCTAAATAAATTTAAATGATCATACGATTTGGCAGTAATGCGGGACAAAATATCTTAAATTGTTTACTTTTACATTCTAAGGAAATATTTTATTATTTGTGGGAAGATTGCGCGAAATTGATTGTTATGCGTAATCACGTCCTTAGGAAAGAGTGTTTATAAAGCCGAACAAATTTGGAAATTTTTCTTGCTTTCAATATATAATTAAATAATGTAATATACTTTCGTCTTTTGCATGAATGGGGGGCAAGAACTTGGATATGCATTATTGTAGCGGGACTGAGACAACAATATAAAAACAAAAATTGAATGAACCGAAGATTACCCGAGTGAAAAACCTCCTTGAATACGTTCAAAATCTTTCAAACTATTCATAATAATGTATATCGGGTCACACTACCGCAATTTTTCAAGAGCAAGATAAATTTCGCTTTGGCCTGGTGCTGAAAGGAGATGCAAAATTGCTGTCAAATAATATTCTCATTTTGCCCGCAAATATCAGAGAATTCAGGATGATTTTCTCCCACTTAATCTCTTCACTTCAGAGCCAAACGCATCTAAACAGAAGGAAGTGCTGTTCAAATATAATAGGAATTACACCAACAAACATTGGCTTTTCCATAAAAAACTTTGGATATCTCACACAATATTTCAGCAAAAACCGGTTTTCACAAAAGCGTGAGAGGATTTTATGAGAGTAAAATAAGAAAACTCCGCCCCCTCTCATTTAAATACGAAAATAAATCATTTGCCATTCTGTTTCGTTACATGTAATCTGCGCTTTAACATTTTTTGTCTTTATTAGTAAAAGTTTTAAAGAGAGTTGGATTTTTTTGTTATTATTTCATGTACTCCGTTTCGTTTTCTTGCTGTGTATATTTTAAATAAAAACTAACTAACTTTGCTAAAGGATTAATGTAATCTTTATCTAGACAGTCTGTCTCCATAATGACTTACTTTTTAATTGGATGGAGTCAAATGTGCAGTGTGCCCCTCAAATGAAGTCCATCAAGCAGTAACGCATCCAGGATTTGGCTTTGGGGGACCATATGAGTCCCAAGGAGTCGGAAAAATAGGACTCTAAAGTCGCGTCCTGCACCCATCTGAGCACTTAAGTACTGCTATTGTATATTTACACGTTTTTGTTTTATGGGATCCTTTTAATTACATTTTATACATAATTTGTAAATTATGTTAAAAAGAAATGACTTTCTGGGAGGGGACCGATCCCGTTCGTCCCTGTCCACGGTGCGTCACTGCCATCAAGGACCATTTGCAACATTTAGCGTCATTTTCAAATGAACCAAATTTTACTCATTTAGTAAGTAAATTAATTAAAATTAGCTCAATTTAATGGAAAGTGGACAGTATTTTCAATAAACTCAGCAGTGAAAGCCATCAGTTGATCATTTATGAAATTTCTTCCCACCTTTGGGCTCTTTCAACAAAATAAATTGTTTTCTGGTAGATGCTTTGCAACTACAGCAAATACTCCAACATTTTCTTGGTAGTATTTAATTGATTTTTTGAATTCATCCAATTTACCCTAAATTACTCACTTATATTTTCTTGTTGTATCAAATTTTCAATGTATCGAAGAAAAGAATAAAACTGTCAGAAGAACCCAAGAGTTATTGTTGAAAAGCCTCTCTATCCTCAACGTGTGACTGTTTGGTGCGGTTTATGGTCCCGCGGGGTCATTGGACCTTACTTTTTCGAAAATGAGACTGGAGCAACAGTTACGGTGAATGGATTGCGCTATCGACAGATGATTAATGATTTTTTAAGGCCGGAATTGGATGGTATTGATCTGGACAACGTTTACTTTCAACAAGACGGCGCTACGTGCCATACAAGCAACGAAACCATTGATCTTTTACGGGAAAAGTTTTCGGACCGTGTTATCTCTCGAAGAGGTGATCACAATTGGCCACCGAGATCTTGTGACTTAACACCTTGCGACTTCTTCCTTTGGGGCCACGTGAAAGAGAAGGTCTACGCCAATAGCCCAGCGTCGATTCAAGACCTCAAAGATGGAATTCGTGAGGCTATCGAGGACATAGGGCAGCCACTTTGCGATTTGGTTATGGAAAATTTCATGAAAAGGATATGGTCCTGTAGGCGTGGTCGTGGTGGTCATTTGGCTGATGTTATTTTCCATTAATAACGGCATACCTTCCTCTTTATAATGAAATAAAGATCCAATCATTTATCTCAAAAAATGGCATTTTCTTTGAATATCAAAATAACACCTCTTATTGGAAAACCCTTTATTTAATTGAATTGTTGAATTCTGTCATGATTTTTATTCACACGTGAGGAACTGTCAATGACATTCCAAATGAAATAATTTTCGGTCGCATTCTATCATTCCTTTATTTCTTTGAAATGACTGAATTTTAAATTAAAGTCATTATGGGGACAGTCTGTTGTCTAGCTAGGATATAAAGCAGTCCCTAGTAGTGCTCCCTCACAGTTATGTTTTTATATGTAAATGGCATAGTTCCCATTAAGTTTTTTTTATTTTTTTTAAAGGCAGGTGGACGAGAGATCCCAAGCACGGAGGCCAGTGGGGCCCATTGTGCTAACTATCCTGTTAGTGAAGCGCATTAGGTCTTGGTGAGGAAGGTTTTTCAGGTCATCTTCAGATAGGAGAGAACCTGCTCCAGGCGAAGGCCGAACACGCACATTGAAAGTTTTCGGTAGTCTCAGGCAGAATAGACTCTCACAGTAACAAAGTATGATCATCAGGGCTGTCAAGTGCATATGACGTCATGTGAATCGATCCTTCACAAGGTAAAATAAAGTGTTAATATTTACGCAAATTTATCCCCCTGAATAATTGAAATAGGGGGAATTTTTTTTTTTTTTAATTTGTTAATTTAAAGTTGATTCCAAGGAAATTAGTTCAGATTAAAATAAAGTGCCAGGAAAGTTTTATCGATACAAAATCCAAAATAACACTGAAATACCTAAAAATTGCACTCCTGACTGATTATTTGAGATCCTTTTATTATTTCTATAGTGAAAATAGTTAGTGGTTGTGTGAATGGTAATTCTCTTAAATAGAAGGCAAGTTTGGAATGCATCATAGCGAAGTGTAAAAATGTGAAGTTAGTGACAAATTAAAATGTGGAATACAATTCTAATAATCTTCCCTCAATTTCTATTTCATATAAGAATGAAAAAACTTCGAAAAATCAAATCGAATATCCACTGGGAAGCTTCCATGATTTAACACCACTTTTCCTAAGATGACGGATTTTTAGGTATTATTTTCAGGGAAACACCGATCGTTTTGTTTTAAGGATAAATGCCCTTCTTCAGGAGCTCTATATAAAACTGTACATAAATCAACTTTCTTGAAATTGATACAAAAATTTGACATACGTTTTTTGTCTCCGCGCTTTAATGATTTTCTTAGAAATAATAATACTAAATAACAATTACACAGAATAGAAAACTGATTACATTAAAATAAAAATAAAAATACATTGTTAATAAATTAAAATAGACTTAAAACAAAAACAATTTACATGCTACGACGACAATATGAAAGTGAGCGGTTGTCGACAAGATCTAATTGCAGCCACAGAAAATGCAATTCATGAAATTCCGAACATTGAAGACAGAGCTGAAACACGAAAGCTAATATTGAATGAGATCCATAGACACATAAAAAAGCACAAAAACAATAAAATAAATACCTTGTTAGTCTGTGTATCGTGGACACTCAGGACTGTCAACAACTCCCATCCTTACTAGATGACGTGCAGCGAGCTGCGGCCTGTGATGATGCTAACCACAGTTCTTAATTTATTTCCTTCCGAGTCCCAAGAGAAAATCAAACAAATGCCTATTAGGCCCATCAAGTAAACTTTTTTTGCACCCCCAAATACTCAGGTTCTCCTATCTCTGTTGATGCTTCCTATGAACATCCGCTTTGATAAGAGACCCGATAACCGATGTTACAACGCCTACGGCATGTAACGGTCCGAGAAACGGAGAATCAGAGCGAGCCCTAGCCATTAGTTTACTTTGTAATATAATTAATCTTTGCTAGACTGGCCATTAGTTTCTCATTCACGAAAACTGCTACTTATGTATTTTTCATATCAAAGGGAAAACAAAAGCAGGCAAGAATTATTGTAGATATAAGAATTAGAGTTAAAAAAGAAATCCTGAGAAAATTTGGTATCAGGCAATCGAATCGCATTGAATTTAATTGCTCTAGAAATAACAACCAACTTTAACTTCATCCACACAGTGAGAATTCAAAATTCAATTGACTTTAACAAATAGAGATATTGCTCCCATTTCCTACAACTAAATTTTGTCGTACGAGTTGCCAAAACTCCTTCCTCTTTAGATTTATATTTATGTCAGTAAATAGACATCAAAAAACAGTTTTCTTTTTTTTTAATTGTCCTTGATACCATCTTACTGATTCCAACTCCTCTAGTCCTTTCCAAATTTCAAATAATTTGATTTGACTTACACGAACGAAAAAAAATAGTTTTTGATTGCACTTTGGGCAATTATTGCCTCACAGATGACTTTTTTTTTAAAGCATATTATCATCTCTTCAATGTATAAAAGTCTTCCTTCGTTAAAATGCTTGCACATTGTGATAGAATAGCATTAAGCGATGGACAAAGTTTGCACAATTTATCACGCTGACTTACCAATAAAGAAATTGTCAAGCTATTTCCAATCGAATGAGAATGAATTGTTGTGAGAGTTTTTCCTACTGACCCACCATTTGTGCTACTTTGTTGCATTATATATTAATACGTGGAAAATTTATTGTTCGCAATTTATAATTCTTCAATAGAAATATTTACAAAATTTCTCTCATAAGTTCATCCTGATTATTGCTCGTCTAAACAATTTTTGCGTAAAAGGTCTTCATTGAATGTATGTGATCCGAATTTTCATATTTTCTGCAACATATTTTCCTCTAACGAATTTTATAATTAGTTTTCACCCAAAAGAATTATTTTTTCCTTTTCTTTTGGTTGCACAGTTGGCGAAATTCTGATATTGACTTCATTAAAAATGTCTCACTCCGCTGAGAAATGCGCCTCAACCACAAATTATTGTTGAGGCGCATTTCTCAGCGGAGCTCCTCTGGAGCTTTTAAAATCGAACAGAGATCACATCATAGTCCTATTTTGCTTCTTCTCATATTTCGATTCCTCAAAATTTTCTAAAACTCAGTAGGCATTTCCCTTCGCCACTTTTATATACTTTTGAAAATTTCCTGAAAGAGTAAAATCAAGAAAGCTTAAGAGAAAATAATGTTGCCCCATTGTAAAAATAGGACTCGTATAATTTCCCTGCCCTAAACACAATTTGTTGCCAAATAACAATAATCAAATTAAAATAAAATTTAAAGGAGAATGTCCAATTTAGGCCCGACACCTCCAGACATGAGAGTGTTATGGTCTGAGTGCCGTGCTCGGGGTGGAGAGCACTCGACCTTAGAGATCTTTTTAGATATTTAGATTTAATTAGTCAAACAGTCTGTTTTCCAAATTTATTATCACTTTCAATTAATTTTTATTATCAATTTATCACCTTTTCTTAATAATTTTCTATTAACACTTTTTGTTAACAACTTATAATCTTTCTTAATAATTTCTTTATAATTTCTATATTTATTTTCGAATTGTAATTTGCACCTACTTTTTGAAGATTTCTATTAACTATTTCCAACTTTTCGATATTTGTTTTGCTTTAACAATTTCCAACCTTTTTTTATATTTATTTGATAACCACTATATATATTTTCTGTTAGTAATTTTCCTCCTTTCTTGATAATTTTTATTAGCACTTTTTATTTCCAACTTGTAACCTTTCTTAATAACTTCTATATTTATTTTCCTAAAGATTTTTTTTAACCAATTTCACTATTCGATATTTATTTTCTTTTTACCATTTCCAACTTTTTTAGTATATTTATTTGATAAATCCGCGGTCTATTCCGATCGACGTTTTCAAAAAGAACTCCTCGAGGTTTGGGCTTGATGGCCCCAGTTACCCACGATTGCTTCAAAAGCTTTTTTATTCTTTTATTGTCATCTCACGACGTTGAAAAAACGTAAAAGTTTTGATGCGAGCTATATGCATCAATGAAAACTAATCCGATACGCACTTGTGCGCCCGTCTTGAAATATTAATTTTAAGAGGGCGCGAATAATTGTGATAATCGTATGTATGTATACAATTAGATTGGATTAAGTAAGTAATGTACGTATGTACAGTGTACATACGGAAAAAATGTAATAAGACACTGTATGTAAGTATGCATACCGTGTGACTGGAATGTGTTTCTGATAACAAAATGCAATTTATGCTAAATTGCATTTTGTTGTAATATGGAAATGCATTTCTAAATGCATTTTAGATTTGACTGGGTTTTTTTTAAAATGGAATAATTTTTCAATTTCAGGGTCATTTATGAGAAACATCAATATATTGTATAGGATAATATATTGATGTATTGATCTTATGGTTGTGACTTGGGCATTGGTACCCAAGTCAGAACATCCCTCCCCCCTGGCGAAAAAAAAGTTTTATTCATTTGAGAAGAAAACTTTCTTTCTCAATGAAGATTAAGCTTAACTTTTGGTCTCAATGATTATTAGGATTACAAATGCATAATATAATTATATAATAACAGTATACTATATACTATATTTTACAGCTATAAATGGTGGAACTAATTACAGGGGAGAATAGAAATTTAATACGTAATGTAAATTGCCTTATAACATTTATAATGGCTACTATTTGTTTGCTATAAAAGAAAACATGGTGCTTTTAAATATAACACTTATGTAGATAGTTTTTATAGTTTTTATAATTGTAATTATTACTTACAATTTGTTTTTTTTTTTTACTATAGAAGAAAACTATTATTTATTTTTATTTCACATATATCTACCTTATTTATATTATATTATTACTTCTATCAAGAAAGAAAAAGATTAATATAAAAAATATTTTTCTGAGAAAAAAAATTTCAGGAATTTTTCCTGTTATTCTCATTTCTATTTACGAAAACTTTTATTTCCCTTTTTTCATACCATATTACTATTTATTCCAAATATATTTAATTATACATTTATTATAGGAGTTAAAGGTATTTTTTTTTTGCAATAGGGAGAATTTTAAGGGAGGAAGGAGTTCAGTTTTCTGTTTGTCATGTCTCTCTGGTTAGTAACTGTTAAAGTTTGCTAATGTCCGTGTTTCCTGGAAGTTGATCCATGTGCTTGAATTTATTTGATTTATTTCGATTTTGGAATTTTGAGTCCATGGGATCCGTACTAACAAGTATAGCACATATATAAATATATTGTAGTGTTATTCGAAGGCATGAGCCGCCATTTTCCTAGTGGGGGCAGGAGTTATTTTGAATCCTACTTTCCTCTGTGCAGTGATAGGTACCTCTTCCAGCTCGTGTTGAGGAGATGTATTTCTCGCTTTACGCTTTTTCGATGTGTATTTAACATATAGGTAAGCCCAAACTATAGAGATGGTAGCAGCTACTGTCATATATGGTGGCATAATGGTGGATATGATGGTTGTTTATGGGGTTGAGAGGAAATTCCTTCTCTTTTTGCGAACGAATTGATTCTAGCACTTTCTTTAGATCCGCGTTTGTTATAATCTTTATGCGTTTCCTTTGGAGAAGACGTCATATTCCATATTATATCGGAAATGTTTATTGTTGGGATGAAATTGGAATTAAATTTGGATATTTTTACATTATGTCCCTGCAAGATGAATTCTTTGCTTCGCACATAACAATCGGGATAGATATACATTGTTCCTGCTCCTTGCAGGATTTGTGAACTAATGGAATCTTCACAAATAATGTCTATGTGGAGGGTTCCTTTCAAGGAGAAAAGCCAGGCATTCTGCTGCGATAACTGCGACAAATAATAAACTTGCTCTAATGTTAGGATTGTACATTTCGCTGTAGTTGGTTCCTTTTTTATCAAGTTTAATTCACATTGGTTTGTTTTTGTATTTGCGGTAAGGATCGGCGATGATATCCTGCAGTAAAAATGCATATGATCCATAGTTGCGCAATTGTGGATATCTTGGATTGTTAGTTCAACATAATGTTCGCGATTGTAGTCTATTAATATTTATTCCTTCGATGGTTCAATATATCCAATGATCCGTTAAGGAGTGTAGGTAATGGCATTGCTTTGAATATTTGGTATGGTGCATTGAATGGAAGTGGAATTCGGAGTTCAATAATTATTTTATTATTGAAAATATTTGCCGAAATTGTACTTAATTTTTAAAATTGTGATAGGATATTGTCTCTAGAGTTTATGGGAAGCATCATTGAATTTGGCAGTTCTTGCCTGATGTTTAGTAAAAGTTCTTCAATTTGTCTAGGGGAAATGAGTGTAGGATGAAATTTTCCATGCCTTGAATCTGTTAAGAGATCTATTAATTCCGACGGGGTATTTTAGTATCTGAATGCTATTAATGAGACTAGTGAAATGAGTGCCTCCAGTTCAATTGATATCTTATTATCAAGTGTTCTATTTTCTATCAATGATGTCGCTAACTGTTTTGATATTAGTTTTTTGTGCACAGCTAGGAGTTCCTTTTCGATTGCGACTTTAGTTTTGTTGAAAACATTTGTGGTTGTTTCGACTATCGCCGTTTTTCATAAGTGATAGGAGAGAGTGTTGGTTAAGGGTGAGATTACCGATTTGCTGATCATAGACTTTGATCATCTTCGTCTAATGTGCCGAAAAGAGCTTTAGATATTAAGCCTATTGCATTAAATAGTGCTCTTCGTTTCCTATTTTGAGCTACCAGTAACATATTCCTATACTCTGTTTGCTATAATAAGATTTCTTTGTAGCAACGTACCATTACAAGTGCGGACCATAGCTGAATTGATATTGAGTTTCTGGCAAGTTGTAGTAATTTGTTGTGCAATGAACTGGATATTCCTGAACTCCGCTTTGAAATTCTTCAGGTCGTAGAATGTTACCATCTTCCACTCGTTGGTGTAGAAATTGGCTCTGCTAATTTCCTCGAAATTAATGCCCGCACTAGCATTTAGCATTTTCACTTCCACTCCTGAGCCGTAGATTATAGGGATGGAAAAAAGAGTACGATTTGCATCATTTCGAAAACGTGGAAGATGACACTATGTTAATATCTCTGAATGACGTTTGAAGCTGATGAAGTTGTTAATCTGAGAAAAGTTTTAGGTCGTTGTTATCGACTCTTTTAGTAGCCTTATTGTTAATTTTGATGGTTGAGTTTTCCGGGGAATTTACCTCCATGATCTCATACGGAACTGATCATAATGGTGAGAACTTATTATCTCTCACTCTGCTTTTTAGTAAGATTTTATCGCCTACTATAAAAGATTTAAAAGATTTCTCGACGGAATTTTTGTCATATTGTAGCTTGGATTTTTCTTTGTTTGCCATGGCCATGTCTTTAGCTATTTTGAACCTATGCTGTAGACGTGCTTTTAACTCGTTTGCATAATTGTCGTAATTAAAGCAAACGGTTGGAGAAGATTTTAAATTGTTTGGAATTTTGGCTGGGAATCCGTAAAGGAGTTCGCGAGGAGTATAATTAGTACTCGAATTGGGGGTGGTATTGTATACAAACATGGCATAAGGAATCCATGTATCCCAGTCCTGTGGATCTTTCGCTACATAAGGTCGGAGGTATTCCGCTAAGGTTCTGTGGCTTCTCTCCAATGCACCATTCGTTCGAGTGTGATATGGAGTAGTTTTGAGCCTTTTAATTCTGAGCAACTTACAATTAGATACCTTGGCGAACATGACACTTATGAGGTTAGAGCTGTGAGCATACTTTCTGGAATACAATGCCGACAAACTATTGTTGTCGTGAAGGCTTCCGCTAATGTCTTAGACTCGGTGTCGACTATGGGAATAGCCTCAGAAAATTTTGAGAGCTCGTCTTGGAATGTAAGGAGATATTTATTTCCAGAATGTGAAATTGGGAGAGGTTCTACAACATTTAGGTACACTCTTTCAAAAGGCTTGGAGCTTATGCTCGAGATCTTCATTGGAATTTTAGGGTTTCTGGATACTTTGTTCACCTGACAAAGTTTACATTTCCTTACATATTTGACCACCTCGTCTGACATGCCAGGCCAGTAGAATTGCTTTTTGATTTTTTTAATTGTGCGGGAAACGCCTTGGTATGGCATCCTGTCGGTAGTGAATGAAAATCCTTTAAGACTTGTTCGATATCGTTAATGTCGGATAAATATTTTATCGAATCTTGATGGAGTTTGATGTTTATTTGTTTATTATCGTTTTTAATAATTATTAGATTCTGTGGATCTAATATAGGGAAGGAGATATTTATTTGTTTTAACTGATTTGCTTCTGTATATGAGCAGATTTCAGTTAAAATCTTTTCGAGGTCTGATCTACCTCTTGGGGATCGACAAGGTAAATTGGCTTTTGAAATGATTACCGTCTTTTTTCTTGAAGAATTTCAGTTCAGTTTTTGAAAGTGGAGTTTTATCTGAAAATTTTAGTTTCGAATCCAACACCCTTTCAAGCTCTGTATCTTGATTGGCAAGATGAAAAATTTAGGATTCGCATTTTTAGTCAATAGTAATGGGAAATTTGTCTCAGTTATTATGACTGAGGAATTGTTCACTTGTGATATAGTTGGATTTTGATTAATGACACTCGTGTTGGGAGTATTCAAATTCGCCTGAGCTCTAGCTTGATTCCTTGCTTCCACATTTACGCAGGTGGGGCTCTACGAAATTTGCGCTACTATCCGGAATAGCTCTACTGAGAGCGTCTGCATTTGTAGTAGTAGTTGTAGTATTTATTGGTTTAAAGAACTTTCTAATAACATTTCAATTACTTATAATTCTTAGTTCTTAAGATTTAATTATTTTAATTTAATTTAATTTAATTGACCGCTTATATAAAAAATAAATAAAATTTAAACATTATCATAATAATTTTTAATAAATTCAGCTAGCTTTAATTTAAATAAATGCATTCTGTGCTCTGCTTTCAATTCGGTTGGCAAGTTATTAAAGTACTGTAGCCCCTATACATCAAAGAATTTTGTGTACTGCTGTTGTTCCATCTTCTTAGCCTAAAGTTGTTATTTTGTCTTAAATTGTACGGCTGCGCTTGAGATACATATTCAACATTTCCACTTAAGTAGGCCGGAAGTAGGTTATGCTTGATTTTAAAGATGAAAACCATTGCATTATATGTCAATCGCTGCCTTACATTCATCCATTGTAGGGTCTCCAACATATACTGGATCGGCGTGTACAAATTACATTTTAAAATCATGCGCATAGCTTTATTTTGTAATAATTGCAGACGTTCTAAAATAAAGTTTCATTCGAGCTCGTATTTAATAGTGTTGAGCAATATTGGAAGTGTGGCAAAATCAATGCAATATACAACATAATTGCATTCCTCATACTTAACATTCTTCTTATTCTACGTAAAAACCCAATTTTTTTTGGCGATTTTACCACATATATAGTCAGAATGTTCTTTAAATTTCAGTTTATTATCTAATACAATACCGAGATATTTTTGTTAAAATTCCACTCAAATAAATTTCCCATTTTTCCCGAAAATATCAGAGATCCAGCATGAGTTCTCCCACTTAATCTCTTCATAGCAAAACTAATGTAAACAGAAACATGTGTTGTGCAAATATCATAGGATTACAGCAACAACATGTTTCCATTTACAGCAACAACATTTGACCAAACATTATCATTCAGTACGTTTACATGAATACTTGAGTACTTGACATGAAATCCACTTGAAGCTCAAGTAGGGTTTTTGGTTGAATTAATTCCAGTTACTTGACTTGAAATTTATTTGAAATGCCATTTTACCTTTGACAACTCTGCATTAAGCTCGATACAAAATTACGGATTTTTAGATAAATATGTCGAGAAAACTGCTAAAAATAGCTACCTGAATTAACAACAGTAATCTTCTTCTTGTTCCTGTTTGCCGTTTTCATAATTCGCACAAATGAAAAACGTTCAAGTACTGAAGTTGCGTTAACATGAATATTTTCGAACAAAATTTTGTGATTTACTTGACTGAAGTATACATGAAGTCAATGCGCGTTTACATGATATTTTGATTACTTGATCTCTACTTGAAGTATACTTCAAGTATTCATGTAAACGTGACCAATATTTCATGAAAATCGATTTTCACAAAAGCGCGGGAGCATTTTATGAGAGTAAAACGTGAAAACTCCGCCCCTTCTCATTATTTACGAAAATGGATTATTTGCCATTCTGTTTCGTTGCATACAATTTGCGCTTTCACATTTTTTATCTTTATTCATAAAATTTTTAAAGAGAGTTTGATTTTTTTTGCATTTTTTTTCTTTCTTCCTTCCTTTTCTTGCCGTGTGCATTTTACATAAATGTAAAACACTCGGTTATCTCTCCTGCTTCTTAACTTGTCATTAAGTCAACTTTGACTATACCATCAGCAGCACACAGCTAGGCTGGAAACACAGTCTCTATCGGTAATTGTTTCAACTCATATCAGAAGAATCTATTGGTCCCGTTAAAATTTTGATAAAAATTGTTCACTTTGTGCAGCTCTTCATATTTTTCATAACGTTGGCCGGAGTAAGCGTGCAGTTTTTCATTGCAAAGTGTTGTTAGATTTTAAAGTGAGTGCTACATAACTAATTTGTTTGTTTTATAATTTAAATTAATTCAATTTGAATGTAAAATTTAAATTAAATTATGTGCCGTGAAATTGTTGTGTGAGTGTAAAAGGCTGGTGGTTACACTTGATGTGAAGTTGAATTGGTAAAAATTTCTCTTTTTTTTCAATTTAAATTTTAATATTTTCCTTGAAACCTTATTAAATTATATTTTAAATGTACAAACAATTTTTGAGCCCATGAAAATAAGTTTTTTGAAGAAAGAAAGCAGACATTTTGTTGTTGTGGTTTTTATTCTACTTGCATAAAGGAGTAGATATACTTGATGGCGGCTTAGTGCTACCATTTCTTCATAATTAACTCTAGCCATACTAGATGTTCGTTCGTTCTCCTTAGTTCGTCAGAAGGAGAAACACACATATAAGAAAAAAACAAATAATATAATTCAATCAGAGGCTTTGAAGTTCGAAATAATTGTTGTTGAGGTGTTAAATTCAGGTGTACATTCAGGTCGCATGAGATATACATATTTCGAATTTAATTGAGTGTTGTTACTTGTAGCAAGAACTTTTGTATGTTACTTGGAGAGTGGAGAATTGCATTGCATTTTTTTTATTATAAATTTTTTGGGAAGTTTTCTTTTATTAGATGTTTTTTTACATTATTTTTTTTTTTGTTGCTTGAAAATTGAAGTGCTTTGATTTATTCAAATTTATTATATAGAATGGATTTTGAGAAAAACTTAATATTGAAAGACGAAAATTTTACTTGCTTCATTTTGTAGAGAAGTTTTCTTTAAAATACGACGATAATAAATACTCGAAAACTTCAAGATTCTTAATCATACAATCAGTTTACGACCTTATTATTGTGGCAACTATTGTCGTCGTGAAGGCTTCTGCTAATGTCTTAGACTCAGTGTCGACTATGGGAATAACCTCAGACAATTTTGAAAGGCCATCTAGGAATGTAAGGAGATATTTATTTCCAGAATCGGAAATTGGAACATCTGGGTACACTCTTTCGAAGGGTTTGAAGCTAAAGTTCAAGATTTTCATAGGAATTTTTGGGTTCGTGGATACATGACAAAGTTTACACTTCCTTACGTATTTGATAATATTGTCTGACATGCCAGGACAGTAGAATTGCTTTTTGATTCTTTTAATTTACGGGAAACGGCTTGATGGCCTCCCGTCGGTAGTGAATGAAAATCTTTCAGGATTTGCTCGACCTCATCTTTATCGGATAAATATTTTATTGTATCTTGATAGAGCTTTATGTTTATTTGTTGATTAGCGAAGATCTGGGTAAAAAAGCTTTTAATTATTATTAGATTTTGTGGATCCAATATAGGGAAGGAGGTATTTATTTATTTTAACTGATTTGCTTCTGTGTATGAGCAGATCTCAGTTAAAATCTTTTCGAGGTCTGATCTATCTCTTTGGGATCGACAAGGTAAATTGGCTTTTGAAATGATTACCGTCTTTTTTCTTGAAGAATTTCAGTTCAGTTTTTGAAAGTGGAGTCTTATCTGAAAATTTTAGTTTCGAATCCAACACTTTTTCAAGCTCTGTATCTTGATTGGCAAGATGAAAAATTTAAGATTCGCGTTCTTTGTAAGAAGTAATGGGAAATTAGTTTCAGTTATTGTAACTGAGGAATTGTTCACTGATGATGGAGCTGGATTTGGAGTAATGACACTAGTGTTGGGAGTTTTCAAATTCGCCTGAGCGAGCTTTAGCTTGATTCCTTGTTACCACATTTAGGTTCTGCAAAATTTTCGCTACTATGTGAAATGGCTCTACTGAGAGCGTCCGAATTTGTGTTCAGCTTACCTGATTTATGCACTATCTTGTAGTCTATTGTTGAGTAACGAGTCTCTGCACCATTGAAAACTCGGCTCACATAGGCGATTGTATGATCTCCTTGATCATCAACTTGAGAAAGTACTGCTCCGATGACGTAGTCACTGGCATCGGAGGTGACACACAATTCTTTGTCGAAATCAGGGTAGGATAAAATTGGTGCTGAAATTAACTTATTTCGCAATTCGCAAAATGCCTCAACGCAGATTGCGTCAAACTTGAAAGGGATATCTTTCTTTAACAGATTTGTAAGAGACTTGGCAATTTTGGAGACATTGGGGATGAAGGGGCGATAATAGCCGACGAAACCAAGGAAGGCTTTAATATCTATTTCTTTCTTGGGTCTGGGATATGACTGAACTGACATAATTTTCGCTGGGTCTGGTTTGACTCCAGTTTTTGTAAATATGTGTCCCTTTCTTAGGAAATCGCACTTGTCTGTTTGAAGTTTTAGGTTGAAACCTCGGAGACGGCTAAATACTGCTGTGAGTCTTGTATTGTGGTCTTTGGGCTTCACTTCCCGTCAAGCATTGGATGCAGATTGATTTTCATTACCTTGTGAAACAATTGATGGGTACAGACTTTTATTAATATTTTCATTGGAGAATGTTATCTCCGTATATAATAAACTTTCAGCTTGACACCTCTTTTCTGGATCATCGCCTTTCAAATAAACATGTGGATTATTGGAGCAATATTGCTCATACAGATAAGATTAATTTGAATCGTTTATTCCTAGAGAAATGTATTTATTTTTGCAATTGATACTAGCATTGTATGGAGATAAAAAGTTATGACCCAGCAGGCCATCGTATGAGAGGATGGAGTTATTTCCCACTATTTGGAATGGGTGTTCTAGGATGGAGTTGTTCTGCTCAAAGTCCAGAATTAATTTCGCGAAGATGAGTCCTTCTCTAGAAGTGGACTCTGTTAACAGTGTGTTTATATTGCAAACAACATCTCTGTAGCAGATACTGTCTGGCTTTAATGGATGGAGTTTTATTAAGCTGATCTCTGCACCACTATCAATCAAAAAGGTAAGCTTCGGAGCAGAGCAGATATCGACAGCCAAAGAAAGGGTTAGGGAATTTTTATTAATTTGGACAGACAGGTATACGAATTAATTCATTTCTGCCTGTGTCGACATTGCATCGGGCTTTCGATGAACTTGTACTGTCGCTTGTATATGCGAGGGGCTGCCGAAATTGACCCCACGCTGCATCCAGTTTCCCTGCCTGGATGCTGAAGAAGTTCGACTTTTATTCCTATTTGGTGATGGAGATCTTATTGCCGAGATATTGGCATTCTTATATCTCGGCGGTGGAGTTCGGTTTTCTTGGATTCCTGGCTGCTGCCAGTTCCTGTTTTGTGGCTGTCTATTAGCCGTGCTTGTTGGCGGAATTGTGTTTCTGTGGCGGCCTATTAGGCACATATGTTTGCGGAGCTTTACTTACTTCAATAGAATGACCCATCCGATGAGAATATCAACAACTAGAGATGATGCATGTTTCAAGATATGTGATTTTAATGCAGAAAAAGATTTATCAGAATACACTTTGGCTAAAGTTTGGAGTTGGGCACTTATTAGCCCATCCTCAATAGCCCCATTGCTTGACACTCGTTATCCTTTAAGCGAGATTTTAAAAGAACTCTATCACTTGTATATGAGTGTGTTGCTTCATTTAATTTGGATAGACTTGTGTTAACTCTGTAGAAAGTCTTTTACATTTTCTCCTATTCTCTGCTTTAAATTGCTTAATTGTGACTGCAGGGCAGATCTAGGGACTTTTATTTCGAATATTTGTTGTAAAATTGATTTTAAAGTAGGCCAATTTTCAACTTGATTGTACCTAAAAACATCGTATATCTCTGCAGTTAATTTACTCCTTATTAAACTAAGGAGAAGGTTTCTTTCGTTTGCCGTCGTTGCTGTTGCGTAAGAATCATCACATCTTGAAATGAATTTGTTGAGATCTTTCGGATTTCCACTAAAATTGGGAATTAACGACCTTGCTTCTGATAAGAAGAAGGTGACTTGGTCTCTAAAGGAGACATTGGGTTGATTTGTCTGTGAAGTTATGTGTAATATTAGATACCTTTTGGAATCGAGAGTCTAATTGTTCTTGCAGCGCAATTACAGTGTCTGAGAATGATGTTTCTATCTTTATGTAAACATCATTTGCGAAGTATTAGCTGTCTTTGTCATTTGGACCAATATTTAAGATTATTTCATTATATGTTGCTTCAAAATCGTCCCAATATTTGTGCAACGAGTTCAATTTTTCGTTTAGATATACCTGGGTTGCAGTTGCAAGTGAATTAATATCTATAGACTGAATATATGCGATAATGTTTTCCGTCTATCCTCTTGCAACCGAAATCTTACTGTATTTTCTCGAGCTTGCTCTATATTGTCCTGATTATCTGTCGATACTGCTTTTTGTGAATTTGGAGGTTTAATATAGAATGGGTTATTTGTTGCCTTCGAATGTATGGAAATCGATTTTAATCTGTCTGATAATGTTACTTTCGTGAGTTTATACCAGTATTCCGTTTTGTCATAGCATGACTGTTTATAATACTCATGGGTTTCATCGCAATCTTCATGATTCTGGATAAGGGCTTTTGTATCTTCGAATGAAGCCCACATATCTTCCAATGTTTGAAGCTTTCCGGAAGTGAGCGCTTCTGTCCTTTTTGTTTTGTTGACCCTATGATAATCGACCAGAATTTGTCCAATTTTGGCAGTTTGTGGGACTTGTGACAAGCAGAGCTCGTTTTCTTCATTCATGTCTGGGTTGAATTGTTATTTGTTATGACGAAAACTTTGGGAGTGATAAAAAACGAGAAAACAAAAATTTTCAAGCAAAAACCAAGATATGTGTGAAAATAAAGACAAAAACTCTTTGTTGTTAAATATAATTATACTTGTTTATATATATATATATGTATGTAACAGCTGCCAAGCAGCAGGTTGATTATATGGGAGAATATTGTGATCAAATTTGTTTGAATTTGGAAAATATAGAAGACGTAGTAAATTAGCGTGTAACAGAGAGGAGAGAGGAAAAAAAAATTTAAATAAATGGTTAGGACTCTCGATATCAAGAAAAGGAGTGAGTTGCTAGTTGTAAAACTTTTTGGTTAAAGAGAAAATTTAAATTACAAATTTTTTTTTATTAAGTTTTAACATAATCAGGAATAGGAATGTTTGAATATAACTTGTATTACGAAAAAATAAACTCTCTCCATTAACTTCATGCCACTTCGTGGCAGATTTATGCAACCTTCATCTGTTTCTTAAAAATGGAATCCAATGAAGAATTGTACTCGGCGAAGATTCAAAATTTTCTGCTTGAGAGTGTATCCATATTATAATCTCAGGGTCTCAAAGAAAAAGTCCAAAACACCTACTGAGATTTGAGCCCAGAATATTTTGCCTGATAGAACTTTGGCTACGATCTCGACCCCGACTTGTATTAAGATTGCCGTCAGGGAAAAATTAAATAAAAAAAGGTAAGGAACAATAAACATCGATTGAAAGATATATTATCATTTGTAATAATCATATGAAAAGTGGTAAATTTTAAATTTGGGGAGGACATCATTTTATATAAAAAGAAATCAAAAATATTCCATTATGGCTCCAACTCAAAAGCCCAACAAAGAAAAAATCTTAATTTTGGAAATTATTATTTGTTTATTTTAGTTTCCTTATTAAGTACTGAACTTTATTTAATTTTATGGCTTTTGTAACCTCTTACGCCAATATGTAAAATCTCTCCAAAAAACTGCTGAACAAATTCCATCGTTAAAGATGTCTGCACATCATATTTCATGTTGAATGTATAGTGTGCTGCAAACTGCTGTTGTCGTACATCAACAAAGCTGCTAGAAGAAGAATAAGAATAAGAATAAGCTGCCTTTCTATGTATAAATAGAAAATCGGACTTTTTTCAGCTGGAGCAAAACCCTCCAAAATACTTCCTAAGCCATGAAACAGCCCAGCGGGAAATGGATGCAACGCCGCTTCGAAGCCGTATTGCACCTTTGGCATGCATCATCGACCAATTTCTGCACCGAAACTTGATGAGTTTTACAAACGATGTCCAAGGCAGGGTGTGATGCCTTTCGGGAGGAGCCAGTGACGAGAAAACGCAGGGAATAATCCTCGTCGAAAACTTCGGAGAATAATCTTCAAGGAAAACTTCAGTGAATAATCATGGAAGAAAATATTCACGACCAATCAATTTTTGCAGATCCCGGGGTCATATATGTAAATTGGATCGAGTAAACTCGAAAGGACTTCTTATAGCTAAATTTCTAATTAGATTTTTTTGTGTAATTCATCTATTAGTAGTCGTTCCGATTTTACTCGATTAAAGTTACATAGTAGCACACCAGCAGAAAGGACTGTATTTTGGATAAAGGAAATTCAATCGGTTACTGCGATACCAGGAAAATCAGGGATGTAAATGACACAAATTTTGACTCAACTCAAGCAGTGGATCCGCTCAACAGTTGAGTGGTGGTTCATCGATCGAAATTTGCGCGGACTCACTACTTGAGTGGACTTGAACGTACTCAAGCCTTGATCGGAACTCAATCTTGAGTGGACTTGAACGGACTCAAGCCTTGAGCGGACTCATCAGTTGAGTTGAGCGGACTCAAATCATGTTTTAAATAACAGGGATGTAAAGGACTCACATTTTGACTCAACTCAAGCGGTGAGTCCGCTCAATCACTGAGTCCGCTCAACAGTTGAGCGGTGGTTCATCGCTCGAAATTTGAGCGGACTCACTGGTTGAGCGCACTCAATCGTGAGCGGACTCAGTCTTGAGCGGACTCATTGCTTGAATGGACTTGAGCGGACTCAAGTCTTGAGCGGACTCATCATTTGTGTTGAGCGGACTCAAATCATATTATAAATAAGGAAGGAAGGAGGAAGAAGAAATGTTGGCTAAGAAAATTAGCAAAAGCTAAATTAATAAAATATAATATAATGAATGACTTTTTTATAAGCTTTTCTTATTTTATTGAAATTTCAGTTTCAATTTTAATTAAATCAGATTCTCTTTATGTTATTTAAAATATGGTTTGAGTCCGCTCGATTCAAATGATGAGTCCGCTCAAGACTTGAGTCCGCTCAAGTTCATTCAAGAAATGAGGCCGCTCAAAATTGAGTCCGCTTACGATTGAGTCCGCTCAACCAGTGAGTCCGCTCAAATTTCGAGCGATGAAGCATCGCTCAACTCTGAAGCGGACTCACTGCTTCAGTTGAGCGATTAGTTGATATGATAAATGAGTCCGCTTATTTACAACCCTGTTAAATAACATAAAGAGAATTTGATTTAATTAAAATTGAAACTGAAGCTGACATTTCAATCAAATAAGAACAGCTCACAAAAAAGTCATTCATTATATTATATTAATTTAGCTTTTGCTAATTTTCTTAGCCAACATATCTCTTCCTCTCAATATAATGTACAAATTCAACAACTTGTAAAACCTGTAAGAAAATACCATACTTAAAAATGTTATAATTCAATTCAAGGAAATTGTACTTACATTTTTTCATAGGATCAGCGTCTTACTTTATATTTTTTCCATTGAGATGTAGCAATTGCAATTCAAAACGAACATTTTCGTCATTTAGACTACATCTACCGAAGCACTACTAGGCAGTGCTGTGTTGTATTCGGTAGAAAGACTTTTTATCACCGAAAAACATTTTCTTTTCAAATACGCTCGAGGCTTGTCTGTAGAAAAATTATACCTTTGTAACAAATTGTCGAACTCACTCCACATTTATTTTTTTTTTCCTTTCCGAGTAGACCTACACTTAACTGACAAGGACAGGAACACACAAATAATCTCCGGAAACCTGGAGACGACAAATAAACAAACCTCGGAAACCAAAGACCGAACCTGGACATGATATACTGTGCCTGGACACCTGTTTGTTTTAAAATACACGTCGGAAACGGGAGACCGGAGACCAAAAAGGTCTCTAGAGACAAGGCCTCTTCTCTTTAGAGATCTTATACTTTTTGATAACTATGGAGTCAGTCAGTCAGTCAAGTGCTTTTGCACTTTCAAATTTTTCTTCATTGTCTTCCTTCTTTCGATTTTATTTAGATGATTTTTCACATCTTTCGGATTGTCTTGTTTATGGCGTTGGGGCTTATCTTTGACCCTCAGTTCGATTCGATGTCTTCTCTTTTCTTCTTTTTGATCCTTGGTTTGGTTTTTGATCACCTTTCGTGTTGTTGTTGGTTCTTTTTCTTACAAGTTAATGAATTTCTCGCAAGAGTTTGTTATTAAATTTGGGAGGGTCTGGGGGGAGTAAGGATTGGATATGGTTTGGGATACCTAGGGAAAAATTGTGGGAATTTTCATAATAATCTGTGGGAAAAGGGTTCCATGAATTACCTCCGCACGAAATAACTCCGCACTCAAAAATTGCAATAAATCCGCAAGTTTGGCGAAATTTTTTTTTGCGGAGTTATTTCATTTTGTGCGGAATTATTGCATTTCTTTTTGTGAATTTTGGAATAGTAAATCAAAGCAGTAAATAGTTGTTTGGTGCGCAAATAATTATCAGTAAAGTACTCATTACGAATTTAGTTCTCATAGAGATGCGTTTTTTTTCTCCACTGAAGTAAAAATGAGTTACGAATTTGTAAAATGTATTAAACTATTTGCTTCCAATTTAAATTTATAAGTATCAATATATTCAAATATTTAAGTGTTTATAACAGCCTCAGATTTTCTATCCATCAATATAAACATAAGGGTAAACCTCTGAAAAACGAAAGTAAAAATTGCTTTATACGATCGATAAGATGGGAAAAGGCGTGCCGCGCCGCGCTTCCGTGGTGCGACGTCGGGCCAAGATATCTGAGCCTCGCGGCCATCAGGTTGCTTGGTCCGACGGGGCACCCCGGAAGCGCGGCGGGGCTCACTGGAAGCGCGACGCGGCGCAGGGTCACTGGGCCGCATGAAACGGAGCGAAATAATTAATTTTGCGAACTTATTTCCATTTTTAAACTTGCTGTCTTTTTACATTTGGAAATAAGTCCGCAAAATTAAGAAAAAATAAAAAATGCGGCGTTATTTCCACTTCTCTTGCGGACTTATTTCCATTTTAATTGTCACGTGCGGAATTATTTCCATTCCCATTTTGCGGAAATAACACCGCAATTTATGTGGACTTATTTCATTTTTTGAGTGCGGAGTTAATTCATGGAGCCGGAAAAAGTTCCCAGTAATTCCCATTTTCGAGTTACTTTTGGTCGCAACAACCTCCCAACACTGACGTGTGATAAAATATTATACTGATAATTTACAGCAAACAACTATATATAACCTAATATTAAGAAGATAGGACACACCCGAACAAAATTGGCAATATTTCGTGTTTTTTACACCGAAACAGGTAATGTCTTTAATTGACGAATTGTCTCAACATTTCAGAAACACCTAAACATTTTATGAGAGTAAAATCTGAAAACTACCTACCGCTTCTCAATTTTCATTCTCATTTATTTACGAAAATGAATCATTTGCCATTTTGTTTCGTGGCATGTAATATGCGCTTTCACATTTTTTTTCTTTATTGGTAACATTTTTAAAGAGAGTTTGATATTGTTGTTATTTTGTTCTCTTTTTTCTTTCCTTCTCTTTCCGTATACATTCTGAATTTGTTGAATGTAATGGCAGAAACACATCCAGGCCTCGAGGCTTCCTCGAGGTGTTGTCAAAATTTCCAACACGGGTTTTTAAATGATGCAACACAAAACCAAGCCAGCAGCTAGCCTCAAGGCCTAGCCGCAAAGCGCGCTTTGCTCAATGTTGAATATTTTGCTCTCTCAGGCCTACTTCTGTCAACAGATTTCTTTTTTTCTTTAATTTTGCTTTGTCAAACGAGATATTTGCCACTTAAGGATCACTTGAAATTTATAATCAACATTTTTGAAAACCGATAATAAATTATTTCTGCTCAGAATGTAAAAGAATTGTCGCAAATACCATCAAAATTACAATGACAGTACCGAGCTCGAAGGTGTCATTTTGTTTTCATTTCTCTGAGGCAAGCCTTGAGGCGAGCTGCGAGGAAGCCTGAGAGAGGCTTGGCCTGAGGCTTGCTTGGATGTGTTTCTGCCTTGAAGCTTTAATTTAATTTCAAATTACTCTTCACCCTTAGCGTCGACTTCGACTTAAAAACAAGACGGACGGCGGTCGGAGTCGACAGGGATAGATCAGTCGCAATTGTAATTCAGGCCTGAATTGAGTGGCGTCGGTTACTAGTATTCTTTAGTATTTTTTGTGAAAATGTACTGAATTACTGCAAATATTTTGCAAACAGTGGTTTTAACCTGTGTTTTGTGCATGTTTTCCGCTGATATACAAGAGATAAACAAACTGTTTTGTGAAGCAATTAATAAATAATAAAATAATTTATAATGCTAGTAAATTTTTTCGCATTATAAAAAGGAAATAATTTTACATGACACATGTGGCGTCGGTTAACGGTAGTTTCCTTATTTTAAAGGTAGCGGTTTGTTAAAGCAGATGAAGCTTTAATTTAATTTCAAATTACTCTTCACCCTCAGTGTCGACTTCGAATTAAAAACAAATCGGACGGAACGGAGTCGATAGATCAGTCGCAATTGTAATTCAGGCCTGAAATGAGTGGCGTCGGTTACTGGTATTCTTTATTTTTTTTGTGGAAATGTAGTAAATTACTGCAAATTTTTGCAAACAGTGGCTTTAACCTGTGTTTTGTGCATGCCTTCCGCTGATATACAAGAGATAAACAAAGTGTTTTGTGAAGCAATTAATAAATAATAAAATAATTTATAATCCTAGTAAATTTTTTCGCATTATAAAAAGGAAATAATTTTACATGACACATGTGGCGTCGGTTAACGGTAGTTTCCTTATTTTAAAGGTAATGATTTAAGTTGAAGCAAATAATTTTCGACGAAATTGCAAAATTTGCACAGGATATGTATGATTTTGGTGATTTTTTTCTCAAGGTACGTTTTCATGAAATTTTTCTGCTGTTGTTATTAACTATTCTGGAATATTCTATTGTTCTTGTTTTTGATGGAGTGCGATAATATAAAAAATACCATAAATCCCTTCTCAATTAAACAAATATGCATAGAAATATCTTGTTCAGCTCGAACTTAGACAAGAAACTTTTTTATGAAACGTTGTACTTATGTACCTCAAGCAAATTATAACTGTTTATTAGTTTATCTTGGTTGTCTGTCGTCGCTGTTTTATAGATTATACTTTCTTCCTGAAATAGGAATAATGAGGATCATGAAAAAATAATAATAAATTATCTTCCCTGGAGGCTAGTCGGACTTAGAAACACGATTTAAGATCGATATTAAATCGTGTTTCTAAGTCCGACTAGCCTCCAGGGAAGATAATTTATTATTATTTTTTCATGATCCTCATTATTCCTATTTTATTGTGTTAATCCTTTTTTTGATGTTGTGCTAGTGCAACAATGAATTTATAAAACAAAAGTCCTAGAGTGTGTGCTCATCAATCTGGAATATAAAAAAGCATCCAATTTTGCTTAAAATTTACGATATAAATAAATAGAAAACTGAAAACTCTTGAATAAATATCTACTTTGACAGGTCGAGAATTAGAATGAAAATTGATTACAGACTCAAAAAATCGTCGGCTTTTCACCAAAATCTGTTTATTATGTGTAAGAGAAGGGTTTTATCAATCCAATTTTAATCTTAAAGATTCTTTCTGAAAGTTTTATTCTTTTCTTCGATACATTGAAAATTTGATACAACAAGAAAATATAAGTGAGTAATTTAGGGTAAATAGGATGAATTCAAAAAATCAATTAAATACTACCAAGAAAATGTTGGAGTATTTGCTGTAGTTGCAAAGCATCTACCAGAAAACAATTTATTTTGTTGAAAGAGCCCAAAGGTGGGAAGAAATTTCATAAATGATCAGCTGATGGCTTTCACTGCTGAGTTTATTGAAAAAAGTGTCCACTTTCCATTAAATTGAGCTAATTTTAATTAATTTACTTACTAAATGAGTAAAATTTGGTTCATTTGAAAATGACGCTAAATGTTGCAAATGGTCCTTGATGGCAGTGACGCACCGTGGACAGGGACGAACGGGACCGGTCCCCTCCCAGAAAGTCATTTCTTTTTAACATAATTTACAAATTATGTATAAAATGTAATTAAAAGGGTCCCATAAAACAAAATAAAACGTGTTAATATACAATAGCAGTACTTAAGTGCTCAGCTGGGTGCAGGACGCAACTTTAGAGTCCTATTTTTCCGACTCCTTGGGACTCATATGGTCCCCCAAAGCCGAATCCTGGGTGCGTTACTGCTTGATGGACTTCATTTGTGGGGCAAACTGCACATTTGACTCCATCCAATTAAAAATTAAGTCATTATGGAGACATACTGCAGACTTTAGCAAAGTTAGTTAGTTTTATTTAAAATATACACAGCAAGAAAACGATACGGAGTACATGAAATAATAACAAAAAAATTCAACTCTCTTTAAAACTTTTACTAATAAAGACAAAAAATGTTAAAGCACAGATTTCATGTAACGAAACAGAATGGCAAGTGATTTATTTTCGTATTTAAATGAGAGGGGCGGAGTTTTCTGATTTTACTCGCATAAAATCCTCTCACGCTTTTGTGAAAACCGGTTTTTGCTGAAATATCCAAAGTTTTTTATGGAAAAGCCAATGTTTGTTGGTGTAATTCCTATTATATTTGAACAGCACTTCCTTCTGTTTATATGCGTTTTGCTCTGAAGAGATTAAGTGGGAGAAAATCATACTAAATTCTCTGATATTTGCGGGAAAAATGAGAATATTATTTGACAGCAATTTTACATCTCCTTTCAGCACCAGGCCAAAGCGAAATTTATCTTGCTCTTGAAAAATTGCAGTAGTGTGACCCGATGTACATTATTATGAATAGTTTGAAAGATTTTGAATGTATTCAAGGAGATTCTTCACTCGGGTAATCTTCGGTTCATTCAATTTTTGTTTTTATATTGTTGTCTCAGTCCCACTATAATAATGCATATCCAAGTTCTTTCCCCCATTCATGCAAAAGACGAAAGTATATGACATTATTTAATTATATATTGAAGCACGAAAAATTTCCAATTTTGTTCGGCTGTTTCTTATTTTATTATTATTGACTCTGACCATATTGGATTTCTTCGAGGTCTTCTTAATAGTTAGTTGTCAACTACCCTCATAATTCATATTTCTCTCCACTACTGTTCGTTTAGTAGACATATATTTCGATGTCAGGACGAGGGGACTTGTAAACTATTAGTTCGAGCCAGTTTCCTTGTACTCATTTCTACTCTGTGCCATTGATGAATCTTTTTCTAGATGTCCTACCTTGCCCTGAATCTTTTCCCCAAAAATTAAAAAATTAAATTACTCATAGTAAAATATTCCTGAAACCTGCGATTTTCCCAATTTAGCAACTTATTTTGTTTATGCGCATTCCTGATTTACGCCAGAAAGCACTGACTCGATTCGCATTATTTAGCAGCTAATTGTCGAATAACGCACATTCGACGACAAAACCCTTTTATAAACTCTTTCCTAAGGACGTGTTTACGCAGACTCTTTCCTAATGACGTCATTACGCATAACAATCAATTTCGCGCAATCTTCCCACAAATAATAAAATATTTCCTTAGAATGTAAAAGTAAACAATTTAAGATATTTTGTCCCACATTACTGCCAAATCGTATAATCATTTAAATTTATTTAAATTACCGTTATATCTAAATTTCAAAAATTCAACGGTTTCCAAAATATCCCGCTATCGCCAAGCATCAATTAATGCAAATTTAAATCCCGCATCATAGTATCCCCCCTCCCCCACAAATAGTGATCGCTGCCACCCGTCCCTAAAAGCATGAAAACGTCCAAATTTTGAAACTTCCAATCTTCCAAAATTCTAGCTGCAACCTTATCAGCATTTCAAGTATCGATCAAATTATATTCGCCTCATCTCGATCGAACACGTTATTTCGAGACTCGGCCGAAATTTTCTCATCACATGACAGGCATTGAACTGTAGCTGAATTCAGTAACTGCTGACTGCAGGCAGGTGCAAGCAGTCGAATTTTTATGGTGTTGCGAATGAGTTGAGGTGGCTGTTGATTGAAGTGAGTCGATTAAGTTTTTTATTTGTTTCTTAGTCATGAAACGCGAATATCGGTAGACATTTTCTCAGATTTTTACACTGAAAACCCAGCTTTATGTGATTTAAAAGATTTTTTTTAATTAATTATCAAAGAATATACGTAACTCCGCCGCGTCCGCCGTCGGGTGTTTAATTTCACTTTCGTGTTAGTGCATTCATCTTGAAGACAAAGGAATATTTATTGATGGAACTTTTCTGTTTTATGAAGTGTGTGTGTGTGTTTTTTTTAAGGCCTGACAACTTAAGATGAACATTTCCTTTGCCGGTTCAATTTGAAAACCCCTACAGGTGGATGGACTACTACAGGAGGCATCATGTAACATCATTTTTAATGCTGGTGAGTACAAGTTTTCGTTTACTGTTTTTACCTGAAAAAATACATTCGAGATTTTGTTAGCAGGGTAATACCATAGGAACACAATTTGATTTCAATCCATTTTCGTCCTTCTTTTCCTGAATTCTACTAATTTTGCTTTGTCTTACGATGAATGCTGCCCAAGTTAAAAAAAACTTTGAAACGTTTAAAATTTAGTGACTTACATAAATGCAAAAATTCATAACTTTGGTTGTAATTATTACAGAGACATAATTTTTTATTTAATTATTTTCAAAAGAATGGTACAACCAGGGAAAATCACGAATAGAATGCCCGTTAGAAGGAAAAAAAACTTTAGAGTAATCCAAATATCCTTAAATATCTCAAAATGCATCCTTTTTTATTATTTTGTAATGCTCATAATGTTATTAGGTAATTCTTAAATTCTCAATTTTGGGATCTCATTAGGTTAAGAGCAAAGAAGTGTACATCAAGAGAGTTCTAGTTATTTTTGAAAAAAAAAACACAAATTTGTAGTGTTATCCTCTATCCCGTGAAATTTTAACACAAAGGAAAAGCATTTTTGGCTTGGCAACATAACTCGTCCAATATGTAAAAGGTGTAAAATATTGAAGAAACTTCTTTAGTTGTGTTGTGTCTTGTTTAAGTGAATTTGTGGTGTGATTTGAGGGAAAACCACACAGTCATGTGTTAAGGAACGTTTACAATGGCAGAGTAAAGTGGAGTCACCAGGTTGCATTTTCTCTCATCATCCTTCCTTCGTTAGATTAGGAATTTTTGAAATCTGACGCTACTCTGTGAAATCCACTCTGGTGGGAAGCGTGAAGAACTTTTTTGGAGTTAAATGAATTAAAAGATTTTCTTTGGGTAATTTGCATAAAGTTTAAGAAGGAATTTCTTTCTATATATCAATAAAGAATATTTATTACATTTGACATTTCCGTGTATATAATACGTGTGTCCACAAATACAAGGAATATGACAGAAGTATGTTCGATTGACTTCAGTGCTCCACTGCCAGAAAAAGTGCAACACTGAAACGACCCCATCGAAATCGACAATAATTGTGCTGATCTCAGCTATTTCCGGTGTGCTTTATTTACTTTCGGTTAGCTAAATTCTTATCGAAACTTTTTAGGTTTGGTTAAACTCGAGGATTACTTTAACACATGACTTTATGTGGGTATAAAAAACAAACAAAAAGTTCCTCTTAACAATTTATAGAAGACCATTTGTTTTTAGTATAATGAGAGTTTTAAGTTTAGAAAAAAATAGGATGGAAGTATATTTAATTTGCTATACTTATCTAAGATATTTATGAATTCTGATATCTTCAAACACAGTTCTGTCAGATTTTCAGGCACCAAATAAACGAATATTGAAGGGAACAAGATAAAAGACACTTTCTCACTAGCACTATTCAAATTCCCGAGGAAATTGAATCAGTTTGATATTTGCCAGTGTCTTGTTCTATCGATGAAAAGATACAGGTCACTTGGTAGCCACTTTTTCGAATGGGAGATTTACATAGATTTGAATTTGATCCTTGGAGCTAAAAACACAACTCTACTCTAGAAATGCTTCGTTTTCTCCTCTCCAATTGCGGAAGATATAAATGTGTTTGATTGTGATTGCATGCATTCTTGAAGACTAGATGTGCTTTTGTGTAAGAAGAAGATTATTCTTGCAAGACTTCTGCAAAAGCAAATAGAGCAGCCCATTCGAATTCGCTATTAGAGAAATAGGGTGGATCTAGGTCGATGTCCACAGAAAGATAGATTTTTAAGAATCCATGAGCCATTAGCCGGCACACAAATTGTAGTACACCCCTCTAACCTACTAGCACTATTCCAGACTTTGAACTGCTTATAAATTTTTGAGCTAAACATTTATCAAATAAACGCAAACACATATTCTTGAACTTGTGATTTTGTTTATAACAGAGACGGATTTGGATATATGCCGCCCGAAGACTGGAAATTTTGCCGCCTTTTTTGTCTTAATTAACTTACAAAATGTGATTAGGTATGTGAATGTGAAAAATGGTAAGAAATTTTAAAAGAAAAATTTGCTTCTGAACAAATTATTATTATTTTTTAATAAATATATGTACAATGTACATATTTAATATTCTTAAATAATAAATATAAGCAAAACACTTCTTTAAGCCAAAGGTTTTCTGAGTGCCTTTTTTCTGCAAAGTCATGAATAACGTCCAAGTCCAGGGATGTTGTGAGCTCAGATTCAGTATTCAAAATTACCATTGTGGCCACTCTGTCTTGCTCAACTCTTGATAAAAATCAAACAAGAAAAAACTCCTTTCTGCAGAATATTTTGTTGCTGGTGTAAATAAATATAGTCTGGAAATAAAATCAATATTTGGATATATGGTTTTTAAATTCATATCGTTGAACCACTTATATGACTTGATAAGAGATACATCAGGTAGAACTTTCTCTTTCTTTGACAGGCAATGAGAATAAGAAGAAATGCATTATTTAGTCCTCCTTGTTATCGATACCATTGGGATATAATGATTTGGCCTTTATATAATCAAAAATCATATCTTTCATATAACGGCATTCCTGAAATGAGAATTTCAAATTAAATTCTTCATATTACATTCATCTTTTGCGAACAATCTATAATAACTTGGAATATATAAGTTTGAAATACGTCCCTCCATTCATTCATTTTTGTTTCATTTTCATAAGATGTAGTTTTCGAATCTTTTTATTTTTTTATTTTGGATATTTTATATCCAATTACTTCTGGCCTACTTATATTTTTGGCTTCGTGTTCATATTCCTAAAATCTTTGTCGTGCAGATTCAATTACGGCGATTAAAGAATCATACATTTCAATCACTTGAGGGATATTTACTTGTACTTCTTGAAAGGATTTATTTACTGTGTGAACTCTATCCAGTAAAAATCCCCATGAAAGCTATTTCCAAACGTTCCAGTTTATGCTTTAGGGCTCTTGGTTCATTTCTGCTTACAGATTTTTGTGAACTGTCTTTTTCGATTCCAGTCGATGCTCTACTTATGCTCTTACAAGCAATATCATTCTATTCCAACGCATTGTTGATAGTCCATAAAGATAAAAAATTTGAAGCTTCTAAACAACATTGCTTTGTCGCCCACTAAATTAAGGAAATGTGCAGAGCAAGGAACAGAGTACGCTTGGGGAGACATTTCTTTGAACTAGGCTTGTAAACCAGTACATATATGTTATTTTATTGCCATATTAGTCGCTTTATCGGAGGACTTGCCGCGACTGTTTTTCATATCTATGGTCAAAGATACAAAGACGTTGATCAAAACGTTAAACATATCTTGACCTTTATGTCCACTGTTTGGTAGAAATGTCAGGAAACGTTCTATCATAGACCGTCTATACTAGACCATCGTCATGTTTAATATACCGTACAATCCCTGCTAACTGGTCATTATGTGAAATACCAGAGGTTGAATCTACCACGACTCAATAGAATTAACAACTGTTTTGGCCATAATATCAAATTCTTCATAAATGATCGAAAAAACATAGCTTGTGCTTCCAGATCCTTTCTCGATATAACGAGTGATGTGTTCGTCCAGATAAAAATACAGATACAGTTAAATTTTCCCCAAACTTTTTTGGCGTGACAATAATCTTAATGAGAGCACACACTATTTGTTAATTGTTATCGAACTTATTTTGGACAGGCAAATTACACTGTAAAAAATGCACAAATTGTTGCCACAAAATTTAGGTATTTTAGTCTAAAATATAGGGATTCCTTATAATTTAGGCAATATTCCCTAAAATTTAGGGAATATATATATATAATTTAGGGGAATATTCCCTACATTTTAGGGAAAAATACCTAAGCTTTGGGCAAATTTTCTTCCAAACGTTCTCAAGAATTGATATATTCGTATGGTAAGACACCCTTCCTTATCATTAAATTATATGATCCTCATCATTGTACGTTAATTTAACAGTAGGTACTCTAATTGCAATATACGGAGCAGTTTTTTGGAATAGGTAATGGGAATAACCTATATATATTAAACAACTGGTCCTTAACTAGAGGAATTTGGATAACGAAAACAAGTTTTCCATCCTGATAATAAACTTTTAACTCTAATAATTTATATGCATTATCATAATCTAAAGCTAAAGGAAAAGTTTTACCATCTTTCAATAATCTTACTTTACTATTTATTTCATCAATTAATTGTTTGGGCGTAATTATAGTTGGATGTTGGTTTTTGCAAATAATATAGCATCTATTATTTGATCGTATTGTTAACTGAATTCGTTTACAAGATAAGTTAATTTGTTTACATGGCTTGTAATCATTATTGATGTTTCCAATTCATTTTCATTATCTATCGTATTTTGCATAAACATATTGAATCTTTCAATATTTTCATATTTTGTATAGCATCGTTATAATATTGGGCATCATCAGCATCGGGAGCACCGAACAGCTAGTTCAATGCATATCCTACGCCATTGAAAATGCGACGTCTAGATCTTCGATGATTGATTAAGTGCGGCAAGGTTTCCTCTTTTTGATATAACTTTGGAATTTGACCAGAAAAAACTCTAAAGTTTATGCACAATAAAATGTGTAAGGCTTTCGTGAATTACCGCGGCACATTGCCAATGATTTATCATATGGATATTTTGATTAAAGAAAGCTTTTTGTTGAAAAAAGATATGTTTGTGTATGTAATAATTGGCTAAAAATCGGAATAAAATTTTACTTGTCCCAAGTATTCGTAATATAAGCCGCTGCCGTTAGTTACAGGTTCGATTTTGAAGTACTCTGCTCTAATCAACGTTTGCCTTTACAATCAATAGTGGTATTTTAGTTATTATGATTTTTTATAATTTTGTAAGGACATTTATAGTTTTGGGACAGTTTTCTGGAAAAACCCACCTTATTTTGGTTGTTCTTTAGGCAAACGTTATCACCTAGTTTATAAGAATGAGTATGGGTGTTTCGGTTATGGATGATTTTCGATTTTTGTTTTACAGACAGCAGGTTTTCCTTTGCAATTTGATGAGACCGATTCAGTCTGTATTTCAATTGGTCGCAATAGGATTCATAAGTATATTTGAATGCTGGGGTTGAGATAATTGAAGTAGGTAATATTGATTTATGACCATACAGAAGTTCATATGGGGAGAACTTAGTTGTAGCATGAATATTAGTGTTATAAAAAACATCACAAGAGGAATGTATTTATCCCAGTCAGTTTGCTTGTCACTTATGTAATTTTTAGGTAGTCTTCGAGGGTAGATTGGGAGCGTTCTAATGCTCCATTTCATTGAGGGAGATACGTAGTAGTAAAACAATGCTTGATTTGGAATAGCTTAGTAAGGTTTTTTATTAACTCTGAAGCAAAATTAGAACCTTGATCCGTAGGATTGTGGTATTCCAAACATTGTTATAAATCTGACAAGGCAATCCGCTACTGTTTCAGCTTCCTGGTTTATCGATGGTACCGTGTAAGAGAATTTCGTGGGGTAATCTTGCATATTAAGTACATATTTGATCCCGCTTTTAGATAATGGAAGAGGACCCACTATATCGAGGGCTAGTTTTTTGAAAGGTTGATTACTTGTACTTGTAATTTCCATTGGTGCTTTATAAGTTTTCCGTAATGTCTTGTTTGTCTGACATGATTGACATTGTTTTATATAACTCTTGATATCCCTTCTCATCTTATGTATTTCTGACCAACACGTTTCACCACAGTGACCAGAAACAGGTGAGTCATGATTCTCTTTCACTATAAGAGGAATCTGGTCCTTGGTGGATTGACAACAATATTTTGGTAGTTTGTTATGCTTATCCTTGAATTTCGAAACCCAAATAGTATGATATCTTTACATTTTTGCTAGTTATATTGGTTGAATTTCAACAGGTTTGGCAATTGATACGGATTTCAAATGGTTCTTCTCTAGTTGAATTCGGAGTTTTTGCATAGTACCTACGTATGTACGTGTGATTGTTTATAAATTGAAATTAAACATTTTGGTACTGGTACAAGATTGTTAATTTCAAGAACAATTCAGCCGTAATGAACGGAATGCGACGTTGGACTTTGATTTGAAGAACATGTGTAGACATAAAGGGTAATTTAACTACATTTGAGGAACATTATCAAATTTGTGGAATTTTGCATTTGGATGTGAATTTTAAAATTATTCGTATTAGAAATTTTGACTTTGCTGCTACTTATTTCTTAGCATCTCACTTTGCTTTAAAAAAATGCATCGAGTGTAGAGAGTCTCTTTCGTCTAACTGTTCAATTTATAGCCTCCAACTGCAAAACTGATGAATGAATTTTATTGTCTTTTTCTTTTAACATGATAGTAGCTCATAATTGTAGAGAGCTACAATTTCGCTCTCTAGATCAACTAGAATTTCGTTCACCGACGCCATGTCATAAAGTTATGTTTTTATCGTTGTTGCCATAGTGCTACATTGGTGAATATTATTTCAATATTACATTTTATTCTAACTATTTTCTAATGTTTTTAATTTAAAATAATTTTTTTTTCAATTTTTTATGTTTTAATTAATTGCGGATTGTGAAGTGTCTTTTCCGGCATTTTAAATTTGTTGAACATGCACCTACTAATAAAAAATTTGTCGTGTCAATCTAGCTCCTTTTATTTATTTTATGCTTTAACCGCAATTCTGATCATACCTAAAAGTTCTTTCTTGAATGATTAGCTTACAACGTAAAATTATTTTTAAAGTCAGCTTATCTATTATGAATTTGGCGATTTATATTTAAGGAGTAAAGAAGCCATACACACGTCGTATGTAAGCACTGCTTCTAATCAAAAGTTTAAAAGGTTCAGTTTTGTTAATTCGGTATTTAATAGTTTTCTTTTTAAAAATACACCAACAATGATAACTTTGTTATGTACGATATGACTAAATGAAGTAAGAGAGAGAATTTTTTATAACTTCTCCGCAAGGATTTATTGAAGTTAAGAATATATTTATTATATAAAAAATAATATATTATGAAATAAATACAATAGTGTTCGATGTTGTTTGTACCCCGGTGATCTGAAATGAACTGACTTGATGCTTGCTTAAATTGTATTAAACCAGCAGAGCATATTCTTCATTACAAAATGAACAAAATACTTCAGCAAATTTAACTTTGGTTCCTGTCCTCCAAATCTTCAATTTTTAGCACTCGTGCACGACTTTTTATGTGCCTCTAATCCTATCATCAGTGCATGATTTTTATACGATGCTTATAAAAAACGATGTACCTCTCTGCACATATGGCTTATCACGGGAAGTCATAAAATAAGATCTTTCTGTTGAATTACCCAATATACAATTGCATCAACATAAACAAACGAAATCGATTAATGCGGCCCACTAAAGTGGCGCGCAAGCAACAAGCAGTGACGAAATATCGATCACTGACTGCGACTTATCATGAGGGCTTCGATGAGGAATTAATTATAACAATTATCGTTATCATAAGCTAATTTTAACTTGTATAAATAAGCTAAGGAAATTAAACAAACGGACTTTAATCGCAGAACAATCATAACCTTTTAATCAATTGGAGTTATGCTGTTTAGATACTCTCGGTCATCTTAGGAGTTATGCTTTCTTAGCTACTCCTCCAATTCACTTAGGAGTAGTTCTTAATTAGCTAGTCCCCTTCTTCCTTTTGGAGTTATGCTTTATTAGCTACTCCGCATCATCTGCAAGTTCCATCTTATTGCAACATTTATAGCATAATCTGAAAATTGGCTTGATCTGTACAATTAATAAAACATCAACTAATATAATTATTGACAAGCAAAAAAGCGAAAATTGGTCTAAGACCAGTTCTTATGATACCCTAGAAGAATGCCCGTATGAAATTTTGTATGGTCATCCATCTGTGCAAGTTTGATTTTTGAAGGAGTTCTAGAACGGTTCGTCGGACAGAAAAAATGATTATAACCACATTTATAGGATTTCGTATTCTGAAGAAGTTTTTAGTACCTACAATAAAAATGTCTAGGACTGATCATTTTCACAGTATACGTAAAAAATCTAAATTTTTATATGGCAACACCAAGAAGGGGTTTCCCGATTTATTCCATTTTTGAAATTTTATTTGCTATTACTATGAAAACACCGTGTACCAAACTTCAGCTCTCTATCTCGACGTGCTCTCAGGTACTGTCCAAATATATAGTGGAAAACAAAATTTTTGTATGGCAACCCCACGAAGGAGTTGTCCGATTTGTCTCATTTGATTTTACTTTGTTTTAAAAGTCTGTGTACAAAATTTCAGCTTTCTAAGTATACGCGTTCTCGAGTTATCGTGCGCACAGACAGACAGACAGACAGACGTACGGACAAACGAACAGACGGAGATGAAATATTAAAATAACTTTTAATATTATGCGTGGGTGTCCAATCCATTTGGTTCTACCATCATTATTTCTGTGCGTTACAAACGGAATGACAAACATGGTATACCCTATAGATTTCATCTATACGGTATAAAGAGAGGGAAATGCGAAAACATAACTCACCTAATTTACATAAATTTATCAGCCGGCCGGCTTGCGGGATGAGAATAAATTAATGAAAATTTGTGTTTTTATGAATGCATTGTACGCGATAAACTTGAACTTTATTCCAAACGAACAAAAATTTTAATTCTGAAAACGTACATCGAAAACTACGATATCAAGTGAAATTTCGCCTGGATTTTTGCATACATATTAAGTCGTATATATTATGAAATTTTAACTAACATTTAGCTTATGCAGATAGATTTAAATGTATTTTTTTTTACTTTTAGTGAAACTGGACTGATAATGATTTTGTACTTTCTCTTCTTTTCATTACAGCGAGCTACTGCTTATCAGTGGCAAATTACGTTCAAAGTGAGTACTTTTACTTAAGAATTGTTTTAAATGATTTTCGTAAGTTTTTCGAACAAGTGCTAAATTTATTTTAAGTTTATAAAATAGTAAAATAATTTGTATTTTATGAAACTAACTATAGGTGTTAATGGACAGCCCTGCAAATTGCAGGCTGCAATCATGGCAGAGCCACGTTGTGCTCTCTTTTTAGTCTAAATTTATTTATATTTTATCAAAGTCGTTTTTATTTTCACTGAAGTAATTTCGTGTGGTAAAAGATTTTTTGGTTGCTGAAAAATATTTGCATAGCAATTAAAAAAGTTGTCAACTTCTGCGCTTAACCTAATCATATTTTGTAATACATTTTTTTAATTCTATCTCAAAAGTGATGGTGTAGCAGCGTGAATCTCACATTTTACTTCGTAAGTGAAAAACTAAAACAAAAACGCCGCTGTGCTGAAAAATTTTCCTTTCTACACAAAAACAACGAATATTTTCAATCAGATTATTAGTAAGAAGTGCGGAAATTTTTTCGAAAAACAACGTAAAAAATTAATAAATATTTTTGCAAGAAATAAGAAAAAACCTGGAATTTCTACATTTTTTTAGTTTGGCTTAACATTTTCGTTTTCGCTTTACTATACATATGAACGTTCAAACGGCTTTAAGAGAAAAGGTAGATTTATTTGTGCCCGCGATATTGTATTTTTTAGAAATGAGTCCTGATGCTTTTTTTAATGGAAGTTTACTTGTATCCACAGCTATGAAGTAATTAATTCTGGGTTTTTTTTCAAATAACTCGTTATTTATTTATTATATATATATATTATATATATAATCCTGCGTACTGTGTTATAGCAATTATACTATTATTAACAAAGAATAACCACTGAAGTACCTAAAAATCTCAAATTATTTTTTCAAGAAACAGCACAAGTAGACATGCTACCGAGAAGTTAAAAAAAATTGGTCAAGCAGCAATGCAAGCGCAGATAAATTGTTATTTTCAAAGGAAATTCCGACCTCACATTTAAAAAATTTCTTCAGATAACACAATATGTACACAAATACACCTTTCAAGTTCTACTTCGGCCAATTGATTTTTTTCAATTTTTATTTGTTTATATTTATTAACAACTATAATAAAGGATGCCGTTTATCAATACCAGTATTAACAACATTCATTTCCAGTCATTTTGCCTGATAAAATTTCATGGATTTCGCTATTTTGCAATAAACTGCATAAGTGAACTTCTCGAGTAAACCGTAAATCGATGTGTAGCGATTACTGATTTCAAATAAATATTCATCTTCAATTGAGTCGCTAGTTCGCATACAGTATATCGAAAAAAGTGTTATAATTGCGAACGAAAAACATTGTAAATGCAACCTCTTCGCTATATTTAACATTTTTTGAAAAATAGTATCAATACAGTTAATAAAATGTATTTCAAAACGTCCTGTGAGAAAACAAAAAAAAATCCATAAATTTATGATTTTCCAATTCTTTTTCTCGCTTTTTTCCACTTTTCCCTCGTTTTCTCAAAACTGGCTGTTTGCAGATAACAAGTTATTTGAAAAAACCACAGATATATATTCGTACATTACAAGTAAAGTTAATATTTTGTGCAACAATTTAACAGCAATTACTTGGTATTTGTTATTTTTGATTGTAATTGCCATTACTTATACTTCGAAATTATAGCTCTGATTAAAATTAATATACAAGGAATTTTAAAAGCAATTGCGTATAAAATATAAATAAAAGATAAATAATATTTTTACATTGCAAATATTTTTTTGTATATTTACGTCAGGTAATTTATAAATTAAATTGTAGTTAAAATTTGGTTACGCAAACAAAACACCTTAACTTTTGTTTTTTCTGTAATTATAATTTACTCGATTTTCATAAAAAAAGGTATCCGGATGAAATATGGCTCCCATGGGAGCTATTTGATTTGCTATATTGTACATAAATTTATTTTTTACTCCATAATGTTGGCAGAGGTGTCGCAGCAAGCATCAAAATTTGAACCAAACCGATCAGCAAGCATAACGATGCTTCGAAAAAGCCTTGTATCATATGCATGTCATGATATAAAACCGAGCATCACGCATCTGATGCCTGCTGCGTCGATTGCATTTTGGGCTATATGCATATATGCATACATATGTAAGCACTGTTTCTAATTAAGAGTTTAAAAGCTTAAGTTTTATTGAATCGGCATTTTATAGTTCTTTTAAAAAATACATTAACAATATGATAACGTCATTCGATCTGCAAGAGCTCCTATGTGTAAAAATACTAATTTTACAGGAGAGAAAAAAACTTAAATTTTACACAGGAAACCTCTTCGTTTTCAGCATTTTACGACGTTTCAGTACCTTTATTACATCGGCGAAATTTTCACGAGACCAGTTTCTTTGAGATTTTCCAACGATATTAAAAATGTAAATCGAGAGTTTGCCCATTAGCAGATTTTGCAGATTCAACGACGATAAAATCATTTCAAATTTCTCAATTATCAGTTCTGAATCCAATAGAGCATCAGTTTCTGATTGTTCCTTTGCCAAACATTTTATCATTTATTTACCATAGATTTCGAACAATTTTGGAGGACATAGTCTGATTCTTGATCACTCTGAGTGCAGTCTGTCTAACACTATAGAGAACAATTCAATTATCCAGTTAAATAATGTCATCGTTTTATATGAAGCATAGAAATATTTGATTTCTTCATCCAAATATATACCAACCAAAGTCTATATCATTAAAGGATTTAGGTCACATCTATATATATATATATAGATGACATTTATTAATTCTATACAATCATTTCAGTAGGATTTAAAATCATATCTTCTTCCGATCATTATGAAAGACGTCATGTCGTTCGTAGATCAAATTGCTTCTATTTTTGAAAGAACCTTGAACTAATTTTCTTTAGGCTTTGTTCCATCGCTTATTCACTTTTGCCGTCTATCTGTACATATGTATGTACTTACATTCATATAATGAATACTACGCAGTACCTATATCTTGACATCTTTAAAACATGGAAGAAATTTTTTTTTTGTATATTGTATTCAGGTTAAACATTTTCGAGTAAGCACTTCTTTTGCTTTCCAATATTTATTCATCTAGAAGTCATTTAAATCATTTTGTGGCTGCGAATAATAGGTGAGCTATCTATATCTCTATCCACTAAATGTAAATTTATTGCTATAGGCTTTTTTGATATTAAGGCAAGTACGACTCAAAGTAGCGTGATGCATAGAATGATCTTGATTTTTTTGGTTAGTATTATATCTACACGATCCCTTTATTTTGTCTCATACACCCAATTATAAGAACTTTTTTCTCTGACGACACTGTTTTTCCTAAAATAAAATCACACCATTTGGTTCCACTAAGTCCTCAATTTGTATCGTTACATTAGCTTACGGACTGTATTTAATTTTTTGTTCCGTAGAAAGTTTATCAAATTTTTCTCTTGGGTGCCTTTATATGAAAACTAAAAATCAACATTTAGTTTTCGTGAGGCATGGGAGGTAACATTCAATTTGTAACACTGGGATACTTTAGCTATGGAAATTTATGTGATAAATCACATAAACACTCACTATTTTCGTTTTTTTACTAATTGGTAACTTATGGTGCTGCTGTTGTAATTTTAATTGAATTAAAACTTTTTCATGTAATATAACACTTAGCATGGCAGAAGACTATCCTTGAATTCTTAGTTAAATACACTATCGGCGTTTTGCGTTTCTCTCGGAAACCGGTGAGTTCTTTTGGAAAATATTTTATGTTTATGATCCCTGAATTCTTCAGCTTCGTTTGAGACATCTCCAGTCAAAATTCTTTGCAAAAACTGTTAGCTAAATCTTTTAAAATTTTCATGCAGGACCTTCAAACTAAAATATATCTGAAGAAATTTTTGTATTTTTTTGGATTTGCCGATAATCTGTAAATGAATGGGGGCCATTAGGTATCACTAAAAACTTAGGGAGGTTATAACATTTCACGACAGTCTTATACATACCTATGTATATGCTTCACCTCTGCGAAACCAGACGCGTTCATATAGTCTAGAAAAGAATAAAATAATATATACATATGTAAGATAAGATGATAAGATGTTATTATCGTAGTGGCGAACTATTGCACGTCACAGAGATTGAAATCCTCAGAGATAAACATTTGGAGCTTGACACAGCTTCTGACCAGAAACCAGGATAGGACAAGAATTCGGATCGTTATCTGGATAAATATTCAAAGCAAGGCTGTACAGAATTGCTTTTCCCAGTTATTAATCTACATAATTCATATATATGTATACTGGGAACGATAATTTTAGTACCTACAAGTAAAATCTTTTCTTACAGCCAGCCATGCGTATTCATTCGCGCAATGAAGATGTGTTATCAATGCTACTTATGTACTTCCTTTCGTCATTATAATTTTGAATTTTGAGTGTTTTCCGTGCTGGCCCGGATGAAAACTTATCCATCAGGCCAGAGCTCGCATCGAGAAGCGTTTCCGCGCGGTAGTTAGGAAAAGTCATCTTTATAACGAAGAAATTCTGCCAGTATCCACTATTATAGTTGTTTATTGTTTGCATCAGTAGGAAAGGAAGATGGCCTTATGAGGTCAGATTATTATTTATCTTGCAGCTGATGTTCTAGTTTCTGCTGTTCAAGTTGTTGTTGTTGTTGCTACTAATGCTGAAGCCTATATTGTTGTTCTTGTTGCTGCTCTTGCTTCTATTGTAGTTGGTAATACAGCTGTTTTTGCATCTGAGGTTTATGGTGAACCTTTTACACGTTCTCCCGCTCAGTGCTTGGTTACAAATACAGCGACAACAGATAAGATATAGGAGAATTATCGGCAACTCAACTGGTGGGTGAGAGTCAGGCAGTTATTATTTGTTGGACGTATTTTCATGACATGGAGTATATATAAGCTATGTGCTTTCTTAAAACCGGAAGAGAACCCGGTTCGGATATTGTCTTCAACTCGGCACAAACTACACAAAACATCGTCAAACATTCATTTTTGTATTGGAAAAGGCACAAGGAATATTGTCAATCACAAAGAGCGCGTAATGCCTTAAGTCATAGCGTAATAGTCTTCGTGTGTGACAAGGTTTCTTTTGGGAACATTTACTGCACATTGTATGCCTGGAAGGAAGAGCTCTGGAGCTACATTTAAACTAAGTTGCATGAACAAAATTTTCACAAGAACCATTACCTACCGCCTTTTCTCAAAATTTTATAGCTGCGTAGACTAGACCTTACAATGAGTTATTTATAGTGCAAAATTATTTGCAGTGTGCGGAAAATAAAATAAAAATTTTAGGATAAATCTATACTAGAAACTTGAATAAAAAAAGGCAGCTGTGAAGCGATTTTCTCCTCCATATCGCAATTTTCATCCATGTGTGTGTGTGTGCACTCAAATAGTAGGAGTGGCTGGGAGAGATTATGATGTATAGGCCTCTGAGCAGACTCCGCAGTGTCGCAGACGACTGTAATTCACATAGACCAGAAAAACTATATCAAAGGTACCAGATTTTTATTTTTCAAAACATGCACTCAATTTCTACTCTATTGGTAATATGTTCTTGAAAAAATGAAAAAAAAATAAGAAACAGTTAATCGTTTCTAATTGAAATTCACCGAGCTCAATTAAGAAACAGTTTTGATAAGCTCTCCAAAAGCAAGTGTACCAGTTAAGTGCGTAAGCGCACCAGGGTAAGTTACTATGTATTATGTAGGAGGTTAATAATAAAAGAATATACCCGTTACTTACTATGCGTTTATTAATATCATCGCTTAACTCTACTTATCAGCTAATTTACCGAACTCGGAAGCTGAGGCTGAACTGATCAGTACCATCATCCTGATATGCCAGATGTACTCGAATTAGACAATAGTAGATGTGTATTTCAGTGTGTACGTCATTAGCTAATACATATCAATCCTTCCCAACTTGAATATTTAACCTACTTCATCTTTTATTTTTTTTTTCATATAAGAATTTAAATTTGCTTATCAATTCATAAATTCCTACTCTAATAACGATGTTCTCATACTTTATAATTCAATCTTTGAGTTCCTGTTAATCTTTCGAACCTTCTTGTTGGTTTCAAGTATCTAATTTTAGCTAAAGCATCGTTTTTCTTTTGAAATCTATTATTCTTATCAAAACCAAGTAATTCATCTTCTGCACTAACAAATTCATCTGACTCATCTTCTCAGCTTCCTAACACTCTCTTTTCCTCCTGATTTTTCTTATTTTATTATCCTTTTTATTTGTATTGTTTTCTCCATTAATAGCTTTCGTAAATGGACTTAAATGTAGTTCTTTTATTCCTTTCTTTAATTGATTCATGTGCACTCTTCTTTTTACTCCATTTACGATTACATCATATAAATTTTTTGATAATCTTTTTATTACTTTTCCTGGTATCCATTTTATTCTTTAAATTCATTTCTCTTACTTTTGACATTTAGATTTGTTCCTACACAGATTTTGGTTGACTGAAATGGTTCTTGCTTTTGTGTCTTATTGTCGTAAATTTTCAGATTTTTAATTTAGAGATTATTTCTGATGGGGACTTATCAGTTGTTGTTGTGGGAGTATTCCTATGTCTTAGAAGAAAGTTAATTATTTTATAATTAAATTTCCATTTATTACCTTTTGTTTCTATTAAAAACGTTTTAAATGCTTGTTTGACCGTTTGTACTGCTCTTTTAGCGAGACCGTTTGATTGCGGATTATACGAAGCGCTTTTAAATACTCCATATTGAAAACCAACTTTTTAACCTTTCAATAACTTTTTGAGCACTAGTGCCATTCATTTCTGAAATTTCTAACCACTTAGAATAACTGTCTACCATCAATAAGAATTCAGATCCTTTGAAATGGAAAAAGCCCATATGTATCCTTTCAAAAGAATATGGGTTCCAATTAGACCATGTTTTGGCTCCAGAAACCAGCTGCACTTAAGCACAGCTGCTACATGATTTCACAAACTTTTCAATAACCCTATCTATATCTTTCCACCATACGCAGGATCTGGTTAACTTTTTCATTCTAACGACTCTTATATGATAATCATGCAATAATTGCAAAAACTGATATTTTAGATCCTGTGGGACCACTAGCCTGCTTCCATAATAAAGACATCTGTTTTCGCAATTAAAGATATCTTGTCTTTTTATATAATACATACCTTAATTCGCAATCATCTATTTGCTTAGTTCCATTAATTAACGCATGTATCACTCGATTTAATAAGTTATCCTTTTGAGTTCCTATTTTTTAATTTTCATGTTTAAGTGACTGACATAACCCTGACGATGTAGCACAAAAGTTAGTTGTATGCTCTGCTAACTCTGTGGTTTCACCAAGTTGTAATCTAGCAAGCATCTGCCTGACTTTCAGAGCCCTTTTTGGACAATTACACATGGACAATAGTACTGCCCATCTTTGCAATCTGGTTTCTGGCAATGACAAATTACCTTTTTTTTTTTCATCAAAAATTTCGCGAAGTGGTTGATGATCAGCATAGATTACGAACTTCCGTCCATACTTATAAATATTTATGGAACTTCTTGACCTTGGATATTATCGCTAATGCTTCCCTGTGAGTTTGGGAGTATTTTTTCTCTGTTTGACTTAATGTACTAGAAACGAATAGTACTGATTTCTCTACACCATCCACCATATGAGATAAAACAGCCCCCACGCCATATGGACTCCCATCACATGTTACTACAATTTCTTTAGAGGGTTAGAGGGATCAAAATGCTCCAAAAGATTATTATTTACAGGGAATTGTTTAGCTCTTTGGAAAACTTTATCTTTTCAGCCCCCAAATGAACGTTGCATTATTCGTTAATAATTGATATAATATTCTTAATTCTCAAGCTAATTTGGAATAAATCGATTATAAAAATTGAGAATGCCGAAACATTTTTTTATTTGGCTGACATGTTTGGGGCTAGGTGCATCTAATATTGCCTTAATTTTCTTTTGGATTGATTGAATGCCTACTTCACTTATTACATGCCCTAAATAAGAAACTTTATCTTCGGAAAAACTAGATTTATCGAAATTTACGCGAATATAATGATTATTTAATCTTCTCACTACTTCTTCTAAGTTGAATTCACATTCTTTTTGAGTTACTCTACCAATCAATAAATCATCTAAGTAACAGCATATACTCTCTTCATACCTTTGTGAATTTCACTCATGACCCGCTGGAATTCCGCAGGAGCTACTGCGTCACCAAACGGTAACCAAGTATACCTAAAAAGACCCTTGTGTGTATGTACTGTCAATAAGTGTTGGGAACTTTCACCCACTGCCAATTGTTGGTAAGTTCCCGCTAGATCTAAAACACAAAATAATGTACAAGATGCAAATTGAGCTAATAAATCATCAATCTGCGGTAAAGGGGAAATCTGATTCTGAAGTGACTTATTAATTGTTACTTTACTGTTTATACACAACCGCAAATCTCCATTTTTCGTTGGAACAAGTCTACTGGCGATGCCCAATCGCTGTATTTAACAGGCACGAGTATACTTTGATTTGCAAGTCTATAATTTCAATTTCAACTTTTCTCTTACCCCATGGAATAGTATATGGTATACAAAATATAGGGGTAGCACCCTCTTTTAATCGTAAATTAACCTCATAACATTTAATAGGTTTTTGTAAATTTGTTGAAAACACCTGAGGAAATTCTGATATATAACGCTGAAAGTTATTGAGTTTGTTGACATTTTGGCTCGAAATTAAAAATATATCCTCCACTGCGGAAACAATTGATCTAACTATGAGCGGCCTAAGAGCGGTACAAATACATTTAGTTCATTCGTCTTTATCATAATTAGCTCTAAAGAATGATCAATGCCTAATTTCTGTAAACTCTTACCTCAACATAAGCTTTTCCCACAACATCAATTTCATCACCAGTTATCACTTTCAATGTTTTGCATAATGGTTAAATATTTATCGAGTTGAACTTTTCCTTGAATAATTTTAATTTTCTAACGGATGAGCAAGCACCACTGTCAATTTCCATATCTAATAAGTGATTATAGATCTTTACCGCTATTGTTATTCACTAAAATTAGAAAAATTATTTAAATAGCCTAATGAGTGATTACTTTCACAATTACTTTCTTTTATGTATTTTACTAATTTTGTGTCCTGGTTTCCCGCATCGAAGACATATTATTTCCTTTTTAGATGTACCTCCGTTTTGTGTAGCGTTTCTTCTTTTCGATTGACTTCTCTGCCGGTATTGTGATATGCTATTGTCTGAATTCCTCTTATTTCTACTGTATGAAATGTTGTGCATCTTTCAAAATCTATCGAGCTTTGCACGTTTTCGACAAAGTTTTAATTTCTACTATATAATCAGAAATTGATTCGTGTGATTTCTGATTTCGTTTGTAGAATCGAAATCTTTCAGCAATTACATTAATACTTAACGTAAAGTATTTTTCAAATATGGCCATGAGATCTTTGAATGGTTTAGTGTCTGGTTTGTCGGTTTGTTGGTTTGTCTTCTCTTACATTGTTAATTAATAACAAATGTTCTAATCTTTCTTTATACTCGCCAAAGTCCTCGCCTGGAGGGAAGTATTCAATTGTTCCTATGAAACTCATTACACTTTTTTTCCCACTTAATAATTGAGCAATTTAACAAAATATTTATTTCTTGTTTTTTTCACGAGTTCTATGCAATTTACATTCGATTTTATATACTATACATTTATTGACATCATCGCTTAGCTCTACTTATCAGCTAACGTAACGAACTCGGAGGCTGAGACTGAACTGATCTGTACCATCATGTTGATATACCAGAGACAATAGTTCATGTGTATTTCAGTGTGTACGGCATTAGCTATGCTAATACATATCACTATGAAGATCAAAATTGTGCAAAAACCTGCACTAAGTGCCCTTGCTGTTTGTAATAACCAAACTCAAGAAATTATAATCTATTCGATACTCTTGATTTCAGAATTAAAAGCTTTTCGTTTGATCCGCCGTAAGGTAGGCGAAATAATTTTAATTATTGGACCACAAATTACTCATCGAACTGGTACAACGCGTTCGAATCTGCATAATATCCATAGGCGTGGGAAACGGTATCTGGTACCGACTATTCCTTCTTCAATGCATATGTATGCATGATGCAAGAATTGCGTAGAAGTCCACGTTTTCAAAATTTGAAAATGGGTTTCGACCTTTATTCAGTACCTACTACTTAGGGATACTGCATATCATTTAAAAGACTGGTTAATTACACTTATTTTAAAGAGCTCAACTCCAGACAGTGATTGGTTTTACCAAGCATTTATATATAATGGAAAATAACATTGGAGTTACAAGGAAAAATTTCCATGCCTTAAAAATTTACGTGTGTTACCTCGTGCGGCAATAAATATAATTAAATACTGGTTGTTTTAACTTAATTCAACGAATGATCAGACTGTAATTTTGAATTACTTTCTACCACAGAGCTCGAAAGATTGCCATGATGAGGATTTGGATAATTTTAGATGGAATTATATTGAATTCTTTTCTTAATTATGTGATCGAAATTAATTTAATGATTTTCGTCTTCTATTTCAGCTTGCTTCTTCAGCGACTTCTCCTTAATCCCAGAACGCGTGCCTTTTTTATGACCTCAAGTAGCTGATTGTAAACTTCAAGCTGCAATTATTATTTTTTTTAGAGAAAGAATTCCAATATCCTCACACCTTTCCGTCCTCCTCTTTTATTGGTAGTCTAATAAAAAGGAGAAAGACATTCCTGTTATATTACCTTGTTTCTTTTCAATTCTTTTGATTTTCTTCAGCTTTTACTTTTGAATCGATCCTTTCGCTTGTCTTCTGTTCAATTCTGTCGGATATTAAATCCACAAAATTGTGAGAAAACACTTTCAATTTAAAAACAACACTTCTATAAATTTGTGACAAACAATGTTGTTTATCTACAATTTTCTTGCTTCTTTCTCACAAATTTATGAAATAGTTATAGTCCATGAACTTTAGGCACAGAATGGGCTTATCTTCGGAAAAATTCCAACCAAGCTGAAAATTGGTATACACTTACCTTACAGCTCTCCAAATAAGGTGTAAAAAGCCCCCGGCATTCGGTTGTCCGCATAACTTTGACAACCCAAAAAACGGGTAAAAAAATGACGTTTTTTTCGGTTTTTTGCGAATATCTTTGTTCGTGTTGGTCTAACGACTATAATGCATATATAAGTAAAAGAAAGAGTGGGAAATTCTCTACAAAAAAGGTGGAATAAATTTTATTCATAACACTAACAGTTCTCTCGCAATCTGGCATTGAAACTCTAATATCAATTTTGTACTGATATTTAATTGCATGTAATGATCGAAATCGACATTGTCAACCATTTAACAGACAACAAACGGAGTCAATTATGTGATCTTTGTTGATTCGCCTGCAAGCCTGATAGTGACATATTTGGGGTCGGTCCCCGAATACATGTTTGCAAATGAGTTTTGTAGCGTCGGATAATCGAGGCTAGGAGGGCTCTTCTAGTTTTTTTTTTATTCCTTCCTGGGCCAGTTACCTGTGTCCAGGAGAGCTTAGTAATTGTTTGCGGCGAACTTACGTCCATGTTATACAATCTATAGTGGCTAAGAAATATTTGCAAATCTAAAAAATGCCAAAACCAAAAGAGAATTCAAATTTACCGGAAAAAACAGAAAACTAAGGATCAGAATTGAATCAAATTAATTAGGTTTACCTCAAAGCTAAGAAAAATTAACTAAAATCTACCAAACAAAACAGGTAAAAGAGTAGAAAATTCAACTCAAACAGAAAAGGAAAAACTGCTGAAAAAAATTCATAAGCTTATCAAAACCAGTGAAATAAAACAAAATATATTCTAACTAATTAAGTTTTGGAGCACCCTGTGCCAGCACAGCGTGAATGTGGTAAGTGAATTGGCTAATAATTGGAACCAGATTGGTCCGTTGGCGTAAATACAGTGTGCCTCTGCTACAAGAATGATACCTTTCCAGCAGTTTAGTTGCTGCCACCTATTGGCAGATAGGATCAGAAAAGACTATTCGACTTTTGCTCATAATATTTTCTCCTGTTGTGATTCGTAAAAATGGATTTGTGAAAAATAAGTTTATAACACAGTTTTAAGCCTTCTTACTCAAAACGATCTCGGCTATATGATCTGAGGTAAACATTTAAAGGTGGGAATTAAGGGCGGCAAAAATCCCACAACAACACTGCAGCCAAAACACTTGGCAACACAGCTAGGTGTGAGCATCGACATTAGATAATCGATACTCTTCAGTCCTTTAGGACTGGAATTTTCGAAAAGGATCCACGTTTTCCCGACAAAATGGCAGAAGACGATCCTTGAATTTTTAGTTAATTTTACTATAGCCGATTTGCGTTTCTTTCGGAAACCAAAGGGACACCTTTTGGAGAAAATTTTATATTTATGATCCTTGAATCCTTCAGCTTCTTTTGAGCCATCTTCGGTCAAAATTAATTAAAAAATTTAGCTAATTTTTTTGTAATGCTTTATGTAGGTATCTATCTGGTGATAGGTATCTATCTGGTCATATCTTTTGGAAAAAAATTTTTTTGTTACTGAAGTAGACGGGGCAGCATTCTTTTGACGCAGGACCTTCAAACTAAAATATATCTGAAGAAATTTGCGAAAAGGATCCACGTTTTCCCGACAAAATGGCAGAAGACGATCCTTGAATTTTTAGTTAATTTTACTATAGCCGATTTGCGTTTCTTTCGGAAACCAAAGGGACACCTTTTGGAGAAAATTTTATATTTATGATCCTTGAATCCTTCAGCTTCTTTTGAGCCATCTTCGGTCAAAATTAATTAAAAAATTTAGCTAATTTTTTTGTAATGCTTTATGTAGGTATCTATCTGGTGATAGGTATCTATCTGGTCATATCTTTTGGAAAAAAATTTTTTTGTTACTGAAGTAGACGGGGCAGCATTCTTTTGACGCAGGACCTTCAAACTAAAATATATCTGAAGAAATTTGCGAAAAGGATCCACGTTTTCCCGACAAAATGGCAGAAGACGATCCTTGAATTTTTAGTTAATTTTACTATAGCCGATTTGCGTTTCTTTCGGAAACCAAAGGGACACCTTTTGGAGAAAATTTTATATTTATGATCCTTGAATCCTTCAGCTTCTTTTGAGCCATCTTCGGTCAAAATTAATTAAAAAATTTAGCTAATTTTTTTGTAATGCTTTATGTAGGTATCTATCTGGTGATAGGTATCTATCTGGTCATATCTTTTGGAAAAAAATTTTTTTGTTACTGAAGTAGACGGGGCAGCATTCTTTTGACGCAGGACCTTCAAACTAAAATATATCTGAAGAAATTTGCGAAAAGGATCCACGTTTTCCCGACAAAATGGCAGAAGACGATCCTTGAATTTTTAGTTAATTTTACTATAGCCGATTTGCGTTTCTTTCGGAAACCAAAGGGACACCTTTTGGAGAAAATTTTATATTTATGATCCTTGAATCCTTCAGCTTCTTTTGAGCCATCTTCGGTCAAAATTAATTAAAAAATTTAGCTAATTTTTTTGTAATGCTTTATGTAGGTATCTATCTGGTGATAGGTATCTATCTGGTCATATCTTTTGGAAAAAAATTTTTTTGTTACTGAAGTAGACGGGGCAGCATTCTTTTGACGCAGGACCTTCAAACTAAAATATATCTGAAGAAATTTGCGAAAAGGATCCACGTTTTCCCGACAAAATGGCAGAAGACGATCCTTGAATTTTTAGTTAATTTTACTATAGCCGATTTGCGTTTCTTTCGGAAACCAAAGGGACACCTTTTGGAGAAAATTTTATATTTATGATCCTTGAATCCTTCAGCTTCTTTTGAGCCATCTTCGGTCAAAATTAATTAAAAAATTTAGCTAATTTTTTTGTAATGCTTTATGTAGGTATCTATCTGGTGATAGGTATCTATCTGGTCATATCTTTTGGAAAAAAATTTTTTTGTTACTGAAGTAGACGGGGCAGCATTCTTTTGACGCAGGACCTTCAAACTAAAATATATCTGAAGAAATTTGCGAAAAGGATCCACGTTTTCCCGACAAAATGGCAGAAGACGATCCTTGAATTTTTAGTTAATTTTACTATAGCCGATTTGCGTTTCTTTCGGAAACCAAAGGGACACCTTTTGGAGAAAATTTTATATTTATGATCCTTGAATCCTTCAGCTTCTTTTGAGCCATCTTCGGTCAAAATTAATTAAAAAATTTAGCTAATTTTTTTGTAATGCTTTATGTAGGTATCTATCTGGTGATAGGTATCTATCTGGTCATATCTTTTGGAAAAAAATTTTTTTGTTACTGAAGTAGACGGGGCAGCATTCTTTTGACGCAGGACCTTCAAACTAAAATATATCTGAAGAAATTTGCGAAAAGGATCCACGTTTTCCCGACAAAATGGCAGAAGACGATCCTTGAATTTTTAGTTAATTTTACTATAGCCGATTTGCGTTTCTTTCGGAAACCAAAGGGACACCTTTTGGAGAAAATTTTATATTTATGATCCTTGAATCCTTCAGCTTCTTTTGAGCCATCTTCGGTCAAAATTAATTAAAAAATTTAGCTAATTTTTTTGTAATGCTTTATGTAGGTATCTATCTGGTGATAGGTATCTATCTGGTCATATCTTTTGGAAAAAAATTTTTTTGTTACTGAAGTAGACGGGGCAGCATTCTTTTGACGCAGGACCTTCAAACTAAAATATATCTGAAGAAATTTGCGAAAAGGATCCACGTTTTCCCGACAAAATGGCAGAAGACGATCCTTGAATTTTTAGTTAATTTTACTATAGCCGATTTGCGTTTCTTTCGGAAACCAAAGGGACACCTTTTGGAGAAAATTTTATATTTATGATCCTTGAATCCTTCAGCTTCTTTTGAGCCATCTTCGGTCAAAATTAATTAAAAAATTTAGCTAATTTTTTTGTAATGCTTTATGTAGGTATCTATCTGGTGATAGGTATCTATCTGGTCATATCTTTTGGAAAAAAATTTTTTTGTTACTGAAGTAGACGGGGCAGCATTCTTTTGACGCAGGACCTTCAAACTAAAATATATCTGAAGAAATTTGCGAAAAGGATCCACGTTTTCCCGACAAAATGGCAGAAGACGATCCTTGAATTTTTAGTTAATTTTACTATAGCCGATTTGCGTTTCTTTCGGAAACCAAAGGGACACCTTTTGGAGAAAATTTTATATTTATGATCCTTGAATCCTTCAGCTTCTTTTGAGCCATCTTCGGTCAAAATTAATTAAAAAATTTAGCTAATTTTTTTGTAATGCTTTATGTAGGTATCTATCTGGTGATAGGTATCTATCTGGTCATATCTTTTGGAAAAAAATTTTTTTGTTACTGAAGTAGACGGGGCAGCATTCTTTTGACGCAGGACCTTCAAACTAAAATATATCTGAAGAAATTTGCGAAAAGGATCCACGTTTTCCCGACAAAATGGCAGAAGACGATCCTTGAATTTTTAGTTAATTTTACTATAGCCGATTTGCGTTTCTTTCGGAAACCAAAGGGACACCTTTTGGAGAAAATTTTATATTTATGATCCTTGAATCCTTCAGCTTCTTTTGAGCCATCTTCGGTCAAAATTAATTAAAAAATTTAGCTAATTTTTTTGTAATGCTTTATGTAGGTATCTATCTGGTGATAGGTATCTATCTGGTCATATCTTTTGGAAAAAAATTTTTTTGTTACTGAAGTAGACGGGGCAGCATTCTTTTGACGCAGGACCTTCAAACTAAAATATATCTGAAGAAATTTGCGAAAAGGATCCACGTTTTCCCGACAAAATGGCAGAAGACGATCCTTGAATTTTTAGTTAATTTTACTATAGCCGATTTGCGTTTCTTTCGGAAACCAAAGGGACACCTTTTGGAGAAAATTTTATATTTATGATCCTTGAATCCTTCAGCTTCTTTTGAGCCATCTTCGGTCAAAATTAATTAAAAAATTTAGCTAATTTTTTTGTAATGCTTTATGTAGGTATCTATCTGGTGATAGGTATCTATCTGGTCATATCTTTTGGAAAAAAATTTTTTTGTTACTGAAGTAGACGGGGCAGCATTCTTTTGACGCAGGACCTTCAAACTAAAATATATCTGAAGAAATTTGCGAAAAGGATCCACGTTTTCCCGACAAAATGGCAGAAGACGATCCTTGAATTTTTAGTTAATTTTACTATAGCCGATTTGCGTTTCTTTCGGAAACCAAAGGGACACCTTTTGGAGAAAATTTTATATTTATGATCCTTGAATCCTTCAGCTTCTTTTGAGCCATCTTCGGTCAAAATTAATTAAAAAATTTAGCTAATTTTTTTGTAATGCTTTATGTAGGTATCTATCTGGTGATAGGTATCTATCTGGTCATATCTTTTGGAAAAAAATTTTTTTGTTACTGAAGTAGACGGGGCAGCATTCTTTTGACGCAGGACCTTCAAACTAAAATATATCTGAAGAAATTTGCGAAAAGGATCCACGTTTTCCCGACAAAATGGCAGAAGACGATCCTTGAATTTTTAGTTAATTTTACTATAGCCGATTTGCGTTTCTTTCGGAAACCAAAGGGACACCTTTTGGAGAAAATTTTATATTTATGATCCTTGAATCCTTCAGCTTCTTTTGAGCCATCTTCGGTCAAAATTAATTAAAAAATTTAGCTAATTTTTTTGTAATGCTTTATGTAGGTATCTATCTGGTGATAGGTATCTATCTGGTCATATCTTTTGGAAAAAAATTTTTTTGTTACTGAAGTAGACGGGGCAGCATTCTTTTGACGCAGGACCTTCAAACTAAAATATATCTGAAGAAATTTGCGAAAAGGATCCACGTTTTCCCGACAAAATGGCAGAAGACGATCCTTGAATTTTTAGTTAATTTTACTATAGCCGATTTGCGTTTCTTTCGGAAACCAAAGGGACACCTTTTGGAGAAAATTTTATATTTATGATCCTTGAATCCTTCAGCTTCTTTTGAGCCATCTTCGGTCAAAATTAATTAAAAAATTTAGCTAATTTTTTTGTAATGCTTTATGTAGGTATCTATCTGGTGATAGGTATCTATCTGGTCATATCTTTTGGAAAAAAATTTTTTTGTTACTGAAGTAGACGGGGCAGCATTCTTTTGACGCAGGACCTTCAAACTAAAATATATCTGAAGAAATTTGCGAAAAGGATCCACGTTTTCCCGACAAAATGGCAGAAGACGATCCTTGAATTTTTAGTTAATTTTACTATAGCCGATTTGCGTTTCTTTCGGAAACCAAAGGGACACCTTTTGGAGAAAATTTTATATTTATGATCCTTGAATCCTTCAGCTTCTTTTGAGCCATCTTCGGTCAAAATTAATTAAAAAATTTAGCTAATTTTTTTGTAATGCTTTATGTAGGTATCTATCTGGTGATAGGTATCTATCTGGTCATATCTTTTGGAAAAAAATTTTTTTGTTACTGAAGTAGACGGGGCAGCATTCTTTTGACGCAGGACCTTCAAACTAAAATATATCTGAAGAAATTTGCGAAAAGGATCCACGTTTTCCCGACAAAATGGCAGAAGACGATCCTTGAATTTTTAGTTAATTTTACTATAGCCGATTTGCGTTTCTTTCGGAAACCAAAGGGACACCTTTTGGAGAAAATTTTATATTTATGATCCTTGAATCCTTCAGCTTCTTTTGAGCCATCTTCGGTCAAAATTAATTAAAAAATTTAGCTAATTTTTTTGTAATGCTTTATGTAGGTATCTATCTGGTGATAGGTATCTATCTGGTCATATCTTTTGGAAAAAAATTTTTTTGTTACTGAAGTAGACGGGGCAGCATTCTTTTGACGCAGGACCTTCAAACTAAAATATATCTGAAGAAATTTGCGAAAAGGATCCACGTTTTCCCGACAAAATGGCAGAAGACGATCCTTGAATTTTTAGTTAATTTTACTATAGCCGATTTGCGTTTCTTTCGGAAACCAAAGGGACACCTTTTGGAGAAAATTTTATATTTATGATCCTTGAATCCTTCAGCTTCTTTTGAGCCATCTTCGGTCAAAATTAATTAAAAAATTTAGCTAATTTTTTTGTAATGCTTTATGTAGGTATCTATCTGGTGATAGGTATCTATCTGGTCATATCTTTTGGAAAAAAATTTTTTTGTTACTGAAGTAGACGGGGCAGCATTCTTTTGACGCAGGACCTTCAAACTAAAATATATCTGAAGAAATTTGCGAAAAGGATCCACGTTTTCCCGACAAAATGGCAGAAGACGATCCTTGAATTTTTAGTTAATTTTACTATAGCCGATTTGCGTTTCTTTCGGAAACCAAAGGGACACCTTTTGGAGAAAATTTTATATTTATGATCCTTGAATCCTTCAGCTTCTTTTGAGCCATCTTCGGTCAAAATTAATTAAAAAATTTAGCTAATTTTTTTGTAATGCTTTATGTAGGTATCTATCTGGTGATAGGTATCTATCTGGTCATATCTTTTGGAAAAAAATTTTTTTGTTACTGAAGTAGACGGGGCAGCATTCTTTTGACGCAGGACCTTCAAACTAAAATATATCTGAAGAAATTTGCGAAAAGGATCCACGTTTTCCCGACAAAATGGCAGAAGACGATCCTTGAATTTTTAGTTAATTTTACTATAGCCGATTTGCGTTTCTTTCGGAAACCAAAGGGACACCTTTTGGAGAAAATTTTATATTTATGATCCTTGAATCCTTCAGCTTCTTTTGAGCCATCTTCGGTCAAAATTAATTAAAAAATTTAGCTAATTTTTTTGTAATGCTTTATGTAGGTATCTATCTGGTGATAGGTATCTATCTGGTCATATCTTTTGGAAAAAAATTTTTTTGTTACTGAAGTAGACGGGGCAGCATTCTTTTGACGCAGGACCTTCAAACTAAAATATATCTGAAGAAATTTGCGAAAAGGATCCACGTTTTCCCGACAAAATGGCAGAAGACGATCCTTGAATTTTTAGTTAATTTTACTATAGCCGATTTGCGTTTCTTTCGGAAACCAAAGGGACACCTTTTGGAGAAAATTTTATATTTATGATCCTTGAATCCTTCAGCTTCTTTTGAGCCATCTTCGGTCAAAATTAATTAAAAAATTTAGCTAATTTTTTTGTAATGCTTTATGTAGGTATCTATCTGGTGATAGGTATCTATCTGGTCATATCTTTTGGAAAAAAATTTTTTTGTTACTGAAGTAGACGGGGCAGCATTCTTTTGACGCAGGACCTTCAAACTAAAATATATCTGAAGAAATTTGCGAAAAGGATCCACGTTTTCCCGACAAAATGGCAGAAGACGATCCTTGAATTTTTAGTTAATTTTACTATAGCCGATTTGCGTTTCTTTCGGAAACCAAAGGGACACCTTTTGGAGAAAATTTTATATTTATGATCCTTGAATCCTTCAGCTTCTTTTGAGCCATCTTCGGTCAAAATTAATTAAAAAATTTAGCTAATTTTTTTGTAATGCTTTATGTAGGTATCTATCTGGTGATAGGTATCTATCTGGTCATATCTTTTGGAAAAAAATTTTTTTGTTACTGAAGTAGACGGGGCAGCATTCTTTTGACGCAGGACCTTCAAACTAAAATATATCTGAAGAAATTTGCGAAAAGGATCCACGTTTTCCCGACAAAATGGCAGAAGACGATCCTTGAATTTTTAGTTAATTTTACTATAGCCGATTTGCGTTTCTTTCGGAAACCAAAGGGACACCTTTTGGAGAAAATTTTATATTTATGATCCTTGAATCCTTCAGCTTCTTTTGAGCCATCTTCGGTCAAAATTAATTAAAAAATTTAGCTAATTTTTTTGTAATGCTTTATGTAGGTATCTATCTGGTGATAGGTATCTATCTGGTCATATCTTTTGGAAAAAAATTTTTTTGTTACTGAAGTAGACGGGGCAGCATTCTTTTGACGCAGGACCTTCAAACTAAAATATATCTGAAGAAATTTGCGAAAAGGATCCACGTTTTCCCGACAAAATGGCAGAAGACGATCCTTGAATTTTTAGTTAATTTTACTATAGCCGATTTGCGTTTCTTTCGGAAACCAAAGGGACACCTTTTGGAGAAAATTTTATATTTATGATCCTTGAATCCTTCAGCTTCTTTTGAGCCATCTTCGGTCAAAATTAATTAAAAAATTTAGCTAATTTTTTTGTAATGCTTTATGTAGGTATCTATCTGGTGATAGGTATCTATCTGGTCATATCTTTTGGAAAAAAATTTTTTTGTTACTGAAGTAGACGGGGCAGCATTCTTTTGACGCAGGACCTTCAAACTAAAATATATCTGAAGAAATTTGCGAAAAGGATCCACGTTTTCCCGACAAAATGGCAGAAGACGATCCTTGAATTTTTAGTTAATTTTACTATAGCCGATTTGCGTTTCTTTCGGAAACCAAAGGGACACCTTTTGGAGAAAATTTTATATTTATGATCCTTGAATCCTTCAGCTTCTTTTGAGCCATCTTCGGTCAAAATTAATTAAAAAATTTAGCTAATTTTTTTGTAATGCTTTATGTAGGTATCTATCTGGTGATAGGTATCTATCTGGTCATATCTTTTGGAAAAAAATTTTTTTGTTACTGAAGTAGACGGGGCAGCATTCTTTTGACGCAGGACCTTCAAACTAAAATATATCTGAAGAAATTTGCGAAAAGGATCCACGTTTTCCCGACAAAATGGCAGAAGACGATCCTTGAATTTTTAGTTAATTTTACTATAGCCGATTTGCGTTTCTTTCGGAAACCAAAGGGACACCTTTTGGAGAAAATTTTATATTTATGATCCTTGAATCCTTCAGCTTCTTTTGAGCCATCTTCGGTCAAAATTAATTAAAAAATTTAGCTAATTTTTTTGTAATGCTTTATGTAGGTATCTATCTGGTGATAGGTATCTATCTGGTCATATCTTTTGGAAAAAAATTTTTTTGTTACTGAAGTAGACGGGGCAGCATTCTTTTGACGCAGGACCTTCAAACTAAAATATATCTGAAGAAATTTGCGAAAAGGATCCACGTTTTCCCGACAAAATGGCAGAAGACGATCCTTGAATTTTTAGTTAATTTTACTATAGCCGATTTGCGTTTCTTTCGGAAACCAAAGGGACACCTTTTGGAGAAAATTTTATATTTATGATCCTTGAATCCTTCAGCTTCTTTTGAGCCATCTTCGGTCAAAATTAATTAAAAAATTTAGCTAATTTTTTTGTAATGCTTTATGTAGGTATCTATCTGGTGATAGGTATCTATCTGGTCATATCTTTTGGAAAAAAATTTTTTTGTTACTGAAGTAGACGGGGCAGCATTCTTTTGACGCAGGACCTTCAAACTAAAATATATCTGAAGAAATTTGCGAAAAGGATCCACGTTTTCCCGACAAAATGGCAGAAGACGATCCTTGAATTTTTAGTTAATTTTACTATAGCCGATTTGCGTTTCTTTCGGAAACCAAAGGGACACCTTTTGGAGAAAATTTTATATTTATGATCCTTGAATCCTTCAGCTTCTTTTGAGCCATCTTCGGTCAAAATTAATTAAAAAATTTAGCTAATTTTTTTGTAATGCTTTATGTAGGTATCTATCTGGTGATAGGTATCTATCTGGTCATATCTTTTGGAAAAAAATTTTTTTGTTACTGAAGTAGACGGGGCAGCATTCTTTTGACGCAGGACCTTCAAACTAAAATATATCTGAAGAAATTTGCGAAAAGGATCCACGTTTTCCCGACAAAATGGCAGAAGACGATCCTTGAATTTTTAGTTAATTTTACTATAGCCGATTTGCGTTTCTTTCGGAAACCAAAGGGACACCTTTTGGAGAAAATTTTATATTTATGATCCTTGAATCCTTCAGCTTCTTTTGAGCCATCTTCGGTCAAAATTAATTAAAAAATTTAGCTAATTTTTTTGTAATGCTTTATGTAGGTATCTATCTGGTGATAGGTATCTATCTGGTCATATCTTTTGGAAAAAAATTTTTTTGTTACTGAAGTAGACGGGGCAGCATTCTTTTGACGCAGGACCTTCAAACTAAAATATATCTGAAGAAATTTGCGAAAAGGATCCACGTTTTCCCGACAAAATGGCAGAAGACGATCCTTGAATTTTTAGTTAATTTTACTATAGCCGATTTGCGTTTCTTTCGGAAACCAAAGGGACACCTTTTGGAGAAAATTTTATATTTATGATCCTTGAATCCTTCAGCTTCTTTTGAGCCATCTTCGGTCAAAATTAATTAAAAAATTTAGCTAATTTTTTTGTAATGCTTTATGTAGGTATCTATCTGGTGATAGGTATCTATCTGGTCATATCTTTTGGAAAAAAATTTTTTTGTTACTGAAGTAGACGGGGCAGCATTCTTTTGACGCAGGACCTTCAAACTAAAATATATCTGAAGAAATTTGCGAAAAGGATCCACGTTTTCCCGACAAAATGGCAGAAGACGATCCTTGAATTTTTAGTTAATTTTACTATAGCCGATTTGCGTTTCTTTCGGAAACCAAAGGGACACCTTTTGGAGAAAATTTTATATTTATGATCCTTGAATCCTTCAGCTTCTTTTGAGCCATCTTCGGTCAAAATTAATTAAAAAATTTAGCTAATTTTTTTGTAATGCTTTATGTAGGTATCTATCTGGTGATAGGTATCTATCTGGTCATATCTTTTGGAAAAAAATTTTTTTGTTACTGAAGTAGACGGGGCAGCATTCTTTTGACGCAGGACCTTCAAACTAAAATATATCTGAAGAAATTTGCGAAAAGGATCCACGTTTTCCCGACAAAATGGCAGAAGACGATCCTTGAATTTTTAGTTAATTTTACTATAGCCGATTTGCGTTTCTTTCGGAAACCAAAGGGACACCTTTTGGAGAAAATTTTATATTTATGATCCTTGAATCCTTCAGCTTCTTTTGAGCCATCTTCGGTCAAAATTAATTAAAAAATTTAGCTAATTTTTTTGTAATGCTTTATGTAGGTATCTATCTGGTGATAGGTATCTATCTGGTCATATCTTTTGGAAAAAAATTTTTTTGTTACTGAAGTAGACGGGGCAGCATTCTTTTGACGCAGGACCTTCAAACTAAAATATATCTGAAGAAATTTGCGAAAAGGATCCACGTTTTCCCGACAAAATGGCAGAAGACGATCCTTGAATTTTTAGTTAATTTTACTATAGCCGATTTGCGTTTCTTTCGGAAACCAAAGGGACACCTTTTGGAGAAAATTTTATATTTATGATCCTTGAATCCTTCAGCTTCTTTTGAGCCATCTTCGGTCAAAATTAATTAAAAAATTTAGCTAATTTTTTTGTAATGCTTTATGTAGGTATCTATCTGGTGATAGGTATCTATCTGGTCATATCTTTTGGAAAAAAATTTTTTTGTTACTGAAGTAGACGGGGCAGCATTCTTTTGACGCAGGACCTTCAAACTAAAATATATCTGAAGAAATTTGCGAAAAGGATCCACGTTTTCCCGACAAAATGGCAGAAGACGATCCTTGAATTTTTAGTTAATTTTACTATAGCCGATTTGCGTTTCTTTCGGAAACCAAAGGGACACCTTTTGGAGAAAATTTTATATTTATGATCCTTGAATCCTTCAGCTTCTTTTGAGCCATCTTCGGTCAAAATTAATTAAAAAATTTAGCTAATTTTTTTGTAATGCTTTATGTAGGTATCTATCTGGTGATAGGTATCTATCTGGTCATATCTTTTGGAAAAAAATTTTTTTGTTACTGAAGTAGACGGGGCAGCATTCTTTTGACGCAGGACCTTCAAACTAAAATATATCTGAAGAAATTTGCGAAAAGGATCCACGTTTTCCCGACAAAATGGCAGAAGACGATCCTTGAATTTTTAGTTAATTTTACTATAGCCGATTTGCGTTTCTTTCGGAAACCAAAGGGACACCTTTTGGAGAAAATTTTATATTTATGATCCTTGAATCCTTCAGCTTCTTTTGAGC